>WOXC01010937.1:0-168516 GCA_011680675.1 Gymnobelideus leadbeateri
AGTTCTGAAGCTAAATTTGATCTTAGAGCTTCCAGTGCTCTATTCACTGTACACTTCACCAGTGTCCTACCTCTGGAAATACAGTATTCAGATCAAATAAGATACATAAGAGGGAAAACAAGGTGGCACTGAATATTTAGACTATAGGACCCCTTATGGGACTGTTTCTACAACTTGCAATTACTCTGGAAGCTTGGGTTTTCAGAGAGACAGATGACTGCTACTTTTCTCAGGCTTCTAGAGGTCATCCTGAAAGGCTAAAGTTTCTAGTGCAGTTGCTTGTGAGCCGCCACCAATGTTCTTCTCATTGATTGTCAGCCAGTACGCTAAATCAGATTTTAGAAAAGTGCATTTACTGATAGGATAACCATTATAGTCAGAAATTATATTTTTAAAATTAGTTTTTACTATACATGAATTTGTTTTTAATTTAAACGCAAAATAAGAAAATAAAATAAAACATTGCCAGATACACAGAAGAACATTAGAGGAATTCAGTATAAAAAATAAATTTCCATTTTAAGAAAACCTATATAATAAATACTATACATTATTTTCGAAGCTGTCCATCTTTGCTTTCTTGTATGTTTTCTTTTGTCCTCTGCTGCACACTTTTTACATTATTTCCCCCCTTCCTCCTCCTCCCCGAGAAGGCTACAATTAACTGTGAATATACATACAAACATACATACATATACATCTATATATACATGCGTGCATAATACATACATATACACACATAGATATCTATAAAGATGCACATATATACCAATATACACTCAAATACATACATACATACATACATACAATATATATATATGAATATACTATGCTTCTTTCCACTTGTCATCTGTTTCTGTACAGGTGAATAGCATCTTCCTTCATAAGTGCAAATCTTTCCATATTTTTCTAGATCTACACAATCATTGTTTCCTACACAGCAACAATATTCCAATCCAATCACAATTCTATCTGGGAGATTTTCAACCAGAGTTTTACTCTTATTTTTTTTACTTTCTAGTTATTTTATATGGTATAAAACTATTGATTAATATAACTGACACATAGTGTAGTTTCCTTATATTTTCCTCTTTTAATTAAATCTGATTTTTAGCTTTAACTTTGTTTGAGATCATTACTATCCCTTTTTTTTACATGATAAATTCTTCTACTGACCTTTATTTTATGTTTCTTTATATCTCCCATTTTCATAGAATTTCCTAAAAGCAACATATTCTTGAATTTAAATTTTTAATCTGCTATTGGCTTCCATTTTATGGGTAAACTCATCCCATTCTAAACTCTAATTAATTGTTGTACATTTTCCTTTTTCCTATTTTCTTCACTATCCTTCTCACTCTATTCCTATCCCTCCTTTACTTCTATCTGCTACCTTGCCCTCCTATTCCTTAACCTACCCTCTCCAATAATTCCTCCCTTATCCTCTCCCTCCACCCTATCCCCTTACCCTCATTTCTTTCTGAATTTAGACTTTTTACCCTTCTAAATGTATATGTAGTTCCCTCTTTATCCTATTCCCATTAATCTACACATCCTTCTATACCCCACCTTATCCTACTCCCTATCCCTCTCTTATCCTCTCCCTCCTCCCTATTCCCTTGCCTTCTTATTTCTTTCTGAATTTGTAAGACTTTTATACCATTCTAGAAATGTATGTATTGTTCCTTCTTTAACTTATTCCTGATGAGAGTAGGTTTCCAGAATTACCTACCCTCCTCTCCCATCTAATTCCTCTGTATCAGTACTTTCTCTCAAACCTCATTTTTATGAGATAATTATTTTTTTACCTTTTCCTAGATCGTTTTGATTTTCAGAATCACATCATATTTAGCTCTGCCCAACTCTTTCTTTTAAACTACCAAATTACTAATGACAATTTTAGACATACAGTTTACTTTTCTATGTATAAGAAGCAAAAAAAAAATGTCCTTATTGAGTCTCTTGACCTTAGTCTTTTATGTTTACCTTATATTTCTCTTGGATCCCGTATGTCAAAATTTCTATTTAGTTCTGGTCTTTTTGCAATTAAATCCTGAAAGCCCGTTAATTCATTAATTTTTCTTTTTTTTTACCCATTCAGGACTATTTTCAACTTTTCTGGGCTTGATATTTTTGGCTGTATCTAGTTTTTTTTTATTGCTCTTTGATATATGGGGTTTTAACACCTGTGTTTTTTTTAGTACAGCTGCTTTTACATCTTGTTTAATACTAATTGCAGCTCCATCACATTTTGATTTTTTTTTCTTTTTGCTTGTAATTTCTTTTGCCTCTTTTTTGATTGATAAAATTATTTATTGATTTGTTTGTTTCTATTCTTTCTTGTTCTTTCTCTGAATGTAGACATCTCTTTACATCATGAGTTTTTTTTATAACCTTACTTTGCTGAGAAGAGTCCAGTCTATCAAAGTTCGTTGTCACACATAACTTGTGTCTGTAATTGTGTACAAATTTGTCCTGGTTCTGCTCTTCTCACTCAGCATCAGTTTATATAAATCTCTCCAGGTAAATATGAAATCCATCTGCTCCTCATTTCTTTTTTTTTTTAAAAAAAACTTTATTAACTTTTGTTTTACATCATTCATTTCCGCCAGATTTTGAGTTACAATCATTTTCCCCCCATTATTCCCCTACCCAACCTCCCAGAATAGCAGTCCCACAAGATATCGCTTCCTCCAATCTGCTCTCTCCCATACCTTCTCCCATACCCCATCGACTTTTCCATTAGAGGAAGGTGAATCTTTGTGTCCCAATGCCTGCACATCTTATCTCCCAATTATAGGCAAAAGAGTATTAATAATAGTATTTATATATATATATTTGAAACATTTAATGTTACGACCTCGAATTTCAGATCCATTTCCTTCCTCCCTTGTCACCCATTCCTTCTTGGGATATAAGTAATTCAGTATATGTTGTACATGTCTAGCTATGCAAAACATTATCATAGTAGATATATTGTACAAGGCTGCTTATAATTCCCTCCCACTCATCCCACCCCCCACCTGGTCCATTCCCTACATGATCCTGTCCCTCTTCTATAGTGGGTACTTCCAACCTCCCCTCACCCCAAGGATGCCCTCCATCCATCATCCCTCCTCTCATCCCCCTTCCACCTATCCTGCTGCAGGTTGAGATATCCCATTTAGTATGTATGTCATTTTCTCCCTGAACCAAATTCAATGTGAATGTGGTTTTGCCTTTTTAGCCTTCCTTATTCTCCCCCTCCTTTGCACCCACTTCCCCTACATGAGATAGTTTACCCTACCATGTCTCTCCCCATCTCCTCTGCCATTTTCTTCTCTCACCTCATAATTTCATCCCTTGAGTACTCTCCCTTCCCAACAAAATCAACCTATGCCCTCTATCCATATATAACTGTAACCATATACACACACATTCACATATGTATTCATATGACCACACACCCTTCTTCCATTATTTTCATAGTGAGAAAGATATCATCAGTCACAGTTATTGCTTTTCCATATAGGAATGTAAATAGTTCAACTTTGATAAGTTCCTTTTGATTTCTTTTCCCTGATTACCTTCTCAGGCATCTCTTACTTCTTGTGTATAGATGTCAAATTTTCTATTCAATTCTGGTTTTTTCCTCAAGAATGCTTGAAAGTCCTCTATTCCACTGAATGACCATATTTTCCCCTGAAACAAAATACTCAGTTTTGCTGGGTAGGTGACCCTTGGGTTCATTCCCAGTTCTTTTGCCCTCTGGAATATCATATTCCATGCCCTTCAATCCCTCAGTGTAGAAGCTGCCAAGTCCTGGGCTATTCTGATTGTGTTTCCACAATATTGAAATTGTTTCTTCCTGGCTGCTTGAAGTATTTTCTCCTTGATCTGGGGATTCTGGAACCTGGCTATAATATTCCTGGGAGTTTTCTTTTTGGGGTCTTTTTCAGGAGGTGATCAGTGGATTCTTTCAACCTCTATTTTGCCCTCTGGATCTAAAACATCAGGGCAGTTTTCCTTGAGAATTTCTTGAAGGGTGATTTCTAGGTTCTTTCCTTGATCATGGCTTTCAGGTAGTCCAATAATTTTTAAATTGTCTCTCCTGGATCTATTTTCCAGGTCAGTGGTTTTTCCCATGAGATATTTTACATTGCCTTCTAATCTTTCGTTTGTTTGGATCTGCTTAACAGCATCTTGATTTCTCATAAAGTCACTAGCTTCCATTTGCTCCAGTCTAACTCTGAAGGAATGAATTTCCTCAGTGAACTTTTGAGATTCCTTTTTCCATCTGGCAAATTCGACTTTTTAAGGCATTCTTCTCCTCAATGCCCTTTTGGGCCTCCTTTGCCATTTGAGTTAGTCTATTTTTTAAGGTGTTGTTTTCCTCAGTCAGGCTGTTGACCCTCATTTCATACTTTTCCTGCATCCTTCTCATTTCTCTTTCCAATTTTTCCTCCACTTCTCTTATTTGATTTTTAAAGTCCTTCTTAAGGTCCTCTATGGCCTGCAACCCACTCATGTTTTCCCCTGGGGCTTTTGGAGCAGGACTTCTGACCTCACAGTCCTTTTCCTGCTCTATGCCCCAAAATAGGAGTCTAGGGTTGCATTTTTCTGTTTCCTTTGCCTTGGCATGTTGCCACTTAATTGCTTGACTTTTGGGCTTGTTGCCACACTATGGCTTTAAGGCCAGATAGAGGAATTTTCGTCCCGAACGTGTGGGGGGCAACTTCCGTTTCTGGCAAGCTATAAACCCACCCACAACTTCCACCCTAGATCACAATCCAGATCCAGGGAGGTTAAAGCAAGGCAATCCCCAAGACGGATCGCTGGATCTCCCATGATTTGTAGCTGGAGCCGGAAATGCCTCTGAAAACTACAAAGTGGCGTGTCTCCTCAGCAGCTTCTAGCCCCCAGGGGAGGGAGCTGACGCATTCCCCAAATACAGATCCCAAAGTCCATAGGACACTAACCTCTTACTTTGTCCTAGGCAAGTCTATGTTGATAATTCTGGAGTCGCCATGGCTCCTGGTGTTCTGGGGTTCCTCCAGCCGGCTGCTGGCCCTGCCGCCCTGGGGCTAAAACCTCGGCTCACGCGGACCTGGGCTCGGCTCGGCTCCTGTGCTCTGCGCGCTGCCGGCTCCCAGACCACTGCGCTGGTCCTTCCTGCAGGGTGCTGGGCTGTCCTCAGCGGGAGGTTAGCTTCTCTGTGTCGTTCTGTGGGTGCTGGGGCTCCAGAAGTTTTTCAGAGTCCTTTTTTACATAGTTTGTGGAGAATCTGGGGGCAGAGAGGCTTGGATGAGCTGTTTCTACTCTGCCATCTTGGCTCCGCCCCCTGCTCCTCATTTCTTATTGAATAATAGTATTCCATTACATTCATATACCATGACTTGTTTAGCCATTCCCCAGTTGGTGGTCATTCTCTTAATTTCCCATTCTTTGCCACCACAAAAAAGGGCTGCTATAAATACTTTTGTATGTACAGGTCTTCCTCCCACTTCTATGATCTCTTTGGGATACAACCCCAGAAGTGGTATTCCTGGGTCAAAGGGTATGCAATTATTTATAGTCCTTCGGGCATAGTTCCAGATTGCTCTCCAAAATGGTTGAATCGGTTCAGAACTCCTCCAACAATGCATTAGAGTTCCAATTTTTCCACATCCTCTACAGCATTTGTCATTTTCCTGCTTTGTCATCTTAGCCAATATGACTGGTGAGATGTGATACCTCAGAGTTGTTTTGATTTGCATCTCTCTAATCAATAATGATTTAGAGCATTTTTCATATGACTATAATAGTTTTAATTTCTTCCTCTGAAAACTGCCTGTTCATATCCTTTGACCATTTATCAACTGGGGAATGACTTGTAGTCTTATAGAGTTGACTCAATTCTCTGTGTATCTTAGAAATGGGGCCTCTATCAGAGACACCGGTTGTAAAAATTCTTTCCCAATTTCCCACTTCCCTCTTAATCATCATTACATTGGCTACAGAAACCTTTCAATTTAATGTAATCAAAATTATCCATTTTGCATTTTATAATGCTCTCTAACTCTCATTTGGTCATAAAATCTTCCCTTCTCTATAAATCTGACAGATAAACTACTCCTTGCTTTCCCAGACTGCTTACAGTATCAGCCTTTATACCTAGATCAAGCATCAATTTTGACTTGATTTTGGTATATGGTATTAGATATTGCTCTCTGCCCAGTTTCTGCCATATTATATTCCAGTTTTCCCAGAAGTTTTTGTCAAATAGTGAATTCTTATCCTAAAAACTGGGGTCTTTGGGTTCATCAAACAGTAGATTACTATAGTCATTCACTGCTGAGTCTCATATACCCAATCTATTCCATTGATCCACTACCATATTCCTCAGCCAGTACCAAGTAGATTTGATGACTGCTGCTTTATAATTCAGACTGAAATTTGGTATGACTAGGCCTCCTTCCCTAGCATTTCTTTTCATTAATTCCCTTGATATTCTGGACCTTTTGTTCTTCCAAATGAATTTTGTTACTATTTTTTCTAGTTCTATATAGTAATTTTTTGGTAGATTGATTGGTATGGCACTAAGTATGTAATTTAATTTAGGTAAAATTGTCATTTTTTATTATATTAGCTCAACCCAGCCATGAGCAACTGATGTTTTTTTTTTTTTTTCCAATTAGTTAAATCTGACTTTATTTATGTGAAAAGTGTTTTGTAGTTGTGTTCAAATAGGTAATGGATTTGTTTTGGCAGGTATATTCCCAAATTCTTGCCTCTTTTATGTGAGATAATTTACCTTAATATATCTCTCTTTATCCTTCTCCTAATAAATTCCTCTCTAACCTCTTAATTTTATTTTTTATATATCATCCTTCATATTCAGATCATTTATTTTTCTTATGTTTTACACTCTCTTGCTTTTTAATCTTTATATTTGTTTCATTATTTCTTTGAGTCTTATAACTTCACTGACTTCCTCTTGCCCAATTCTAATTTTCAAGGAATATTTTTTTTTCTTGAGATTCAGTATCTCCTTATCCAGTTGGTTGACTTTCTTTTCATAATCTTCTATGTTTTTCTTGGATTGTTTTTACATTTTATATAATTCTGTACTCTCCCTTTTTTTGATTTTTAAAGTCCTTTTTGAGTTCTTCTGTCAATTCTTTTTTGGGCAGATGACAATTTGAACCTACTCTTTGGGGTGGGAGAGACATTTTTTGCTCCAGTATCCCCCTCTGAAAATGAACCCTGGTCTTCTATACTCTCATAGCAACTGTCCATGGTTAGGTACTTTCTCCTCTACCTGCTCTTTAAAAAAATAGCAGGTTATTATATTATAATATATAACAATATTATATTATTATAATATTATATTATTATAATCACCTTTAATCCTGGGGAAGGGAGAGTAAGGTCCTTCTTTTTTTTTTTCAAATGCTTTATTAACTTCTGGTTTACATCATTCATTTCTGCCAGATTTTGAGTTACAAATTTTCCCCATTTTTCCCCTGCCCACCACCCCAGAATAGCAGTCCCACAGGATATCCCCTCATCCAATCTGCTCTCTCCCATATCTTCTCCTATACCCCCTTCGACTTTTCCATTAGGGCAAGGTGAATCTCTGTGTCCCAATGCCTGCAAATCTTATCTCCCAACTACATGGAAAATAGTATTAATAATAGTATTTATATATATTTGAAACATTTAATTTTAAAACTTTGGATTCCAGGTCCATTCCCTTCCTCCCTTGTCACCCACTCCTGCTGGGAAGATAAGCAATTCAGTATATGTTGTAGATGTATTGCTATGCAAAACATTACCATAGTAGATATATTGTAAATGACTGGCTGTATTTCCCTCCCACCCATCCCACTCCCGACCTGGTCCATTCCCTACTTTGATCCTGTCCCTCTTCAAAAGTGGGTGCCTAAAACCTCCCCTCCCCCTAGGATGCCCTCCCCTCCATCATCCACCTCTCATCCCCATTCCCCCTCCTCTCCTGCAAGGTGAGGTATCCCATTTAGTATGTATGTCACTCTCTCCCTAAGCCAAATTCAAAGAGAATATGGTTTTGCCTTTTTGCTTAACTGTTCTTCCCCTCCCCTGCAAGTACTTTCCCTTGCCTCTTCTACATGAGATAGTTTACCCCACCCTGTCTCTCCACATCTCCTCTTTCCACATTCCTCTCTCACCTCTTAACTTTACCCCTTACATATCATCACTTCCCACAAAATTCGAACTGTGCCCTCTATCCATGTATACCTGTAAACATATAAAAACACATTCACATATGTATTCATATGGCCATATACCCTTCTTCATTTATTGTCATACTGAGAAAGGTTTCATCAGTCACAGTTATTGTTTTTCCCTGTAAGAATGTAAATATTTCAAATTTGATAAGTTCCTTTTGATTTCCTTTCCCTGTTTACCTTCTCAAGCATCTCTTGCTTCTTGTGTCTGAATGTCAAATTTTCTCTTCAACTCAGATTTTTTTTCTCAAGAATGCTTGAAAGTCCTCTATTCCACTGAATGACCATATTTTCCCCTGAAACATGATACTCAGTTTTGCTGGGTAGGTGATTATTGGTTTTAATCCCAGCTCCTTTGCTCCCTGGAATATCATATTCTATGCCCTTCAATCCCTCAGTATAGAAGCTGCCAGGTCCTGCACTATTCTGATTGTGTTTCCACAATATTGAAATTGTTTCTCCCTGGCTGCTTGTAGAATTTTCTCCTTGATTTGGGAATTCTGGAACCTGGCTATAATATTCCTAGGAGTTTTCTTTTTGGATCTTTTTCAGGAGGTGATCTGTGGATTCTTTCAACCTCTATTTTGCCCTCTGGGTCTAAAACTTCAGGGAAATTTTCCTGGAGAATTTCTTGAAGGATGACTTCTAGGTTCTTTCTTTGATCATGGCTTTCAGGTAGTCCAGTAATTTTTAAATTATCTCTCCTGGATCTATTTTCCAGGTCAGTGGTTTTTTCCATGAGATATTTCACATTGCTTTCAATTTTTTCAATTGCTTGGATCTGTTAATCAGCATTTTGATTTCTTCTAAAGTCACTAGCTTCCATTTCCTCCAGTCTAATTCTGAAGGAATGAATCTCCTCAGTGAGATTTTGAGATTCTTTTTCCATCTGGCAAATTCTACTTTTTAAGGCATTCTTCTCCTCATTGCCCTTTTGGACCTCCTTTGCCATTTGAGTTAGTCTATTTTTTTTTTTAAAACAAATACTTTATTAACTTCTGTTTTACATCATTCATTTCCGCCAGATTTTGAGTTACAATCATTTCCCCCCCATTATTCCCCTACCCAACCTCCCAGAACAGCAATCCCACAAGACATCGCTTCCTCCAATCTGCTCTCTCCCATACCCTCTCCCATACCCCCATCGACTTTTCCATTAGAGGAAGATGAATCTTTGCATCCCAATGCCTGCACATCTTATCTCCCAATTACAAGCAAAAGAGTATTAATAATAGTATTATATATATATTTGAAACATTTAATGTTACGACCTTGAATTTCAGATCCATTTCCTTCCTCCCTTGTCACCCATTCCTTCCTGGGATATAAGTAATTCAGTATATGTTGTACATGTCTAGCTATGCAAAACATTATCATAATAGATATATTGTACAAGGCTGCTTATAATTCCCTCCCACTCATCCCACCCCCCACCTGGTCCATTCCCTACATGATCCTGTCCCTCTTCTATAGTGGGTACTTCCAACCTCCCCTCACCCCAAGGATGCCCTCCCATCCATCATCCCTCCTCTCATCCCCCTTCCCCCTATCCTGCTGCAGGTTGAGATATCCCATTTAGTATGTATGTCATTTTCTCCCTGAACCAAATTCAATGTGAATATAGTTTTGCCTTTTTAGCCTTCCTTATTCTCCCTCCTTTGCACCCACTTCCCCTACATGAGATAGCTACCCTACCATGTCTCTCCCCATCTCCTCTTGCCACTTTCCTCTCTCACCTCATAATCATCCCTAGATACTCTCCCTTCCCAACAAAATCAACCTATGCCCTCTATCCATATATAACTGTAACCATATACACACATCACATATGTATTCGTATGACCACCCTTCTTCATTTTCATACTGAGAAAGATATCATCAGTCACAGATATTGCTTTTCCATATAGGAATGTAAATAGTTCAACTTTGATAAGTTCCTTTTGATTTCTTTTCCCTGATTACCTTCTCAGGCATCTCTTACTTCTTGCGTCTGGATGTCAAATTTTCTATTCAACTATGGTTTTTTCCTCAAGAATGCTTGAAAGTCCTCTATTCCACTGAATGACCATATTTTCCCCTGAAACAAAATACTCAGTTTTGCTGGGTAGGTGACCCTTGGGTTCATTCCCAGTTCCTTTGCCCTCTGGAATATCATATTCCATGCCCTTCGATCCCTCAGTGTAGAAGCTGCCAGTCCTGGGCTATTCTGATTGTGTTTCCACAATATTGAAATTGTTTCTTCCTGGCCGCTTGTAGTATTTTCTCCTTGATCTGGGGATTCTGGAACTTGGCTATAATATTTCTGGGAGTTTTCTTTTTGGGATCTTTTTCAGGAGGTGATCAGTGGATTCTTTCAACCTCTATTTTGCCCTCTGGATCTAAAACATTAGGGCAGTTTTCCTGAGAATTTCTTGAAGGGTGATTTCTAGGTTCTTTCCTTGATCATGGCTTTCAGGTAGTCCAATAATTTTTAAATTGTCTCTCCTGGATCTATTCTCCAGGTCAGTGGTTTTTCCCATGAGATATTTTACATTGCCTTCTAATCTTTCATTTGTTTGGATCTGCTTAACAGCATCTTGATTTCTCATAAAGTCATTAGCTTCCATTTGCTCCAGTCTAACTATGAAGGAATGAATCTCCTCAGTGAACTTTTGAGATTCTTTTTCCATCTGGCAAATTCTACTTTTTAAGGCATTCTTCTCCTCATTGCCGTTTTGGGCCTCCTTTGCCATTTGAGTTAGTCTATTTTTTAAGGTGTTGTTTTCCTCAGTCAGGCTGTTGACCCTCATTTCATACCTTTCCTGCATCCTTCTCATTTCTCTTTCCAATTTTTCCTCCACTTCTCTTATTTGATTTTTAAAGTTCCTCTAAGTCCTCTATGGCCTGCAACCCACTCATGTTTTCCCCTGGGGCTTTTGGAGCAGGACTTCTGACCTCACAGTCCTTTTCCCGCTCTATGCCCCCAAAATAGGAGTCTAGGGTTGCATTTTTCTGTTCCTTTGCCTTGGCATGTTGCCACTTAATTGCTTGACTTTTGGGCTTGTTGCCACACTATGGCTTTAAGGCCAGATAGAGGAATTTTCGTCCCGAACGTGTGGGGGGCAACTTCCGTTTCTGGCAAGCTGTAAACCCACCCACGACTTCCACCCTAGATCACAATCCGGATCCAGGGAGGTTAAACAAGAGCGATTATGCCCCAAGTCTGATCGCTGGATCTCCCCACGATTTGTAGGCTGGGAGCCGGAAATGCCTTCTGAAAACTACACAGTGGCGTGTCTCCTCAGCACTTCTAGCCCCCAGGGGAAGGGGGCTGACACATTCCCAAATGCAGTCCCAAAGTCCATAGGACACTAACCTCTTACTTTGTCTAGGCAAGTCTGTCTTGATGATTCTGGCGTGCCCAGCAGTTCCTGGTGTTCTGGGGTCCTCCAGCCGGCTGCTGGCCCTGCCGCCCTGGGGCTAAAACCTCGGCTCACGTGGACCTGAGCTCGGCTCGGCTCCTGCGCTCTGCGCGCTGCCGGCTCCCAGACCACTGCGCTGGTCCTTCCTGCAGGGTGCTGGGCTGTCCTCAGCGGGAGGTTAGCTTCTCTGTGTCGTTCTGTGGGTGCTGGGGCTCCAGAAGTTTTTCAGAGTCCTTTTTTACATAGTTTGTGGAGAATCTGGGGCAGAGAGGCTTGGATAGACTGTTTCTACTCCAGTCTTGGCTCCGCCCCCAAGTTGTAGCCTGCTTTTTAAGGTGTTGTTTTCCTCAGTCAGTCTGTTGACTCTCATTTCATACTTTTCCTGCATCCTTCTCATTTCTCTTCCCAATTTTTCTTCCACTTCTCTCATTTGGTTTTTAAAATCCTTCTTAATGTCCTCTATGGTATGTAATCTGCTCATATTTTCATTTGGGGCTTTTGGTGCAGGATTTGTGACCTCACAGTCCTCCTCCTGTTCCATGCTTCGATCCTCTTTGCCCCCCAAATAGGAGTCTAATGTTGAATTTTTGTGTTTATTTTGTTTCCTTTGCCTAGGCATGTTGCCACTTAATTACTTGACTTTTGGGCTTGTTCTCACAGTAGGACTCTGCCACCAGACATTTCAATTTTTTGTTAGTCATAAAAATTAGGAAAATGTGGTGTTTGATTGAATTGGCTAATGAGATGAATAAAAAAGCAACTTTCTGCATCTATTATTGAAATCACAGAGTAGATACCAATCTCAATTAGTTGAGGAAGCTTCCTCACCAGGCCCAGTCACTCCTACTAACAAAGAAAAAAAGGACTGAAAACACAAGTTCCCAGAGTCACAGATGATCATTCTGTTTACTGTTTTACTATTAATGTACAGTAGTAATTTCATGCAACTTAATCCATGACTAGCCTATATGTTAATATATATGTTTGGACATAGTTATGTATTATTGTGATCAGTTCTGGAAATGTATATAATTATAACTCAACAAATGGAAAAGAAAAGAGAGGAACAGACAAAAAAGAAGAGATGAGAGAATTTGTCATAAAAAAGTTACAGCTAGAAATAACATCATTCCAGCCCCTTCACTAGCTACAGAAGTCTTGAACCTGGAAGAGAAAGGTGGCATTCAATAGACCATAGATAGATAATATCAGAACTAGGCCAGGAGCTCAGATGCATAGTCTAGAAGGATGATGTCTTTCTACTATACCATCATATTTGAAAAGAAAAATCAAAGAAATGGGTGGAATACATCAGAAACAAGGATGCCCTTGCTTCATCAACTTTGCCAGAGCTGCCTTCATGTCCTTGTTTCTCAAACTGTAGATGATAGGGTTTAAGGTGGGGGGCACCACAACATAGAACACGGATACCAACAGGTCAAGCACAGAAGGGGTGTCAGAGGTAGGTTTTACATGAGCAACAAAAGCAGTAGTGAAAAATACCGTGGTTACAATCAGGTGGGGCAGGCATGTGAAGAATGCTTTGGACCTGCCTTTTGTGGATGGCATCCTTAGAACAGTGGAAAAGATGTAGACATAAGAGATAACAATATAGAAAAAACAGCCGAGACCCAAAATTGTAGTTGTAACCGTGGTTCCAATTTCAGCAAAATTTGGCTGTGAACAGGAGTGTTTGAGCAAATGAGGGATCTCACAGAAGAATTGACCAAGCACATTGGCTTTACAGAAGGATACAAAGAAAGTGCTGACTGTGTGCATGATGCCTGCAAGACTCCCACTAACCCAAGAAGCAGCTGCCATCTGCACACAAGCTCCTCTCCTCATGAGGGTCTCATAGTGCAGGGGGCAGCAAATGGCTGCATAGCGATCATAGGACATCACTGTCAGCAGAGCCAGCTCAGCACAGACAAACAAAAGCACAAAGCATACCTGGGTAGCACATTCAGGGATAGAGATGGAGTTGCTGTGGGTCAAGGAGATGAGGATGGACTTGGGTACTGTGACAGAGATGTAGCAGAGGTCTATGAAAGACAAATGCCTCAGGAAGAAGTACATGGGAGTGTGAAGGCGCTGGTCGATGGCAGTGACAAGGATAATGAGCAGATTCCCCACCAGGGCTGTCAGATATATCAGGGAGAAAAGCACAGCGTGTAAGATCTGCAGCTCCCAGACATCAGAGAAGCTCATGAGGAGGAAGTTGGTGATGACTGTGTGATTGGCCATTGCCTTCCTAGGGACAGAGAAGGAAAGATGGGAAGGGATCAGAGAGACATTGAGGTATAGCTCTATTGGCTATGAGGATCATGGGTTTTCTTTTAAACTTGTAGTATTGAAAAGAAGAATAAAGTTTTAGGTCACCTCTGCATACCTTTTCCCTACCTGTGTTTATCTGGCATCAACTCTAATTTTCAGCTGCTATCCTGCCTAGTTTTAATTCCACTAGGAACAAGAAGCCCCTCTCAAGATCAGTTTATCCCACCACCATTTGGCTAGCTTGATTACCCTCCCCTCTGAATGGAGGGCTGGAAGGGCTTACTGAACTCTTCCCAAAGCCTTCCTTTATAGAGGGCAGAAAGTGGACTCTCAGCCCGCTGCCATTTGCATCTATTGTCCTACCTGGTTTCAATTACATGGGAAAAGATTCCCCACATCCCTGCCATGTAACCTTTGTTGTCCTGTTCCACCTGCAATTTTCTGCCTACCTTTGTCTATTTACTCTCTCTTTAGATTGTAAACTTTTTGAGAGCAAGAACTGTCTTTTTTATTATCAATTGCATCCCCCAAACTTAGCACAATACCTGCCTTACTAAATAAATGTATTGGATTGGATTTGTTTGATTGAAGAGTAGGGGTCAATCATTCCTAAGCCAAGTCCCAGCAACAAGGCTGAAGATGTGCAGCTCCCACTAGGAGCCAGTATTTGGACAGTCTCCTCTTTCCAGCCCAATCCAGGATTCAATGCAAACAGACTTGGCCTATGGAAACAATTCACAAAATGGAGAAATCTAGTATGCTTTCACCTGTTATTTCAAAGAGTCTTTGAGGTCAGATCCTTAAACGAAATAGGAAGACTGGAATAACAGGAATGTTTTTAACTAGAGCATAAATTGATTTATCTGTTATATTAGGGCCCATTAATATAGAGATAGTGGCCAAAGTAAAGAAGGTGCTCAATTCTTATAAAAACATCTAGAGTATTATGTATTATAAAAACTGGGATTTGCCACCATAATGGTGATGGGAACTCAAAATCATGTCCTGAAATCATAGCCAATATCTATCTAGAGCTTTACCATTTTGAGTCTCTGTTCATATATTATCCTAATTAGCCCCTAGAACCATGCTTAAATGTACTAACAGCCCATTTTATAGATGAAAAGATCGAGTCCCAGAAGAGTTATGTGACTCACCCATGGTTGCACAGCTAGTAAGTGATAGAGGTGGCATGTGAGTTCAGGTCTTTCTGATTCCAGGACCAGTCCTGAAAGAATCAGAAAATTCAAGAGTGCAAGGGACCTCAATGGCTCTCTAGTCTAAGCCATCGCTCAGAGAGAATATCTAATACACTTGAGCCAGCACTTGGTTATCTAGCATCTGTGTGAAGACACTAATTGAGTGTGAACTTCTCAAGACTCCCAAAGCTTCCCAGTCTACTTTGGCACAATTCTAAACAAGTATTAGGTTTTGTTTTTCCCCAGATCCAGCCTCAATCTGCCACTTTGTCACTTCTATGCATTTTTACTGGCATTACTCTCTGCGTCCAAGAAGAAAACTCTTTTAATCACCCTTCCATACATCAATCCTTTAAACTTTGCCTTTCATCTTCCCACTTCCAGTCTTCTCCTAACCCTCAATATGCCCAGTTCCCTCTAGAATCCCCTAATGTATTTCAGGATTCTTCCCCATTCTTGTCACCCTCCTTTAGACACTCTTCAGTTTCTCAAAGTCCTTCCTAATAGGTGCTGCCTAGAGCATACAACTCCAGATATGATCTAAGCAGAATAAAGGAAAATTCAGAAAAAAAAAAAATGAGAGTCAGATAGAGGTAGCTAGTGGTGATGTGGATAGAATGATGGGCTTGGAGGCAGGAAGACCTGAACTCAAATCTAGCCTCAGACATTTACTAGGTATGTGATCCCTGGCAAGTCAATTGATCTATTTATCTCAGTTTTTATCAACTATAAAAATAGGAATAATAATAGCATCTCTATCCCAGGGTAGTCATGAAGATTAAATTAGATCATCTGTATGCTTGACACAGTGTCTGGTTCATAGTAGGTATTACCTAAATGATTGTTCTCTTCCCCCTAGTTGCCCCCTCCCCCCACAACTAGTAGTTATAACAGTAGTTCCATTTCTTTTAAAGAGTGCCTTATTTAACTAGACCACACAAATTTTGAGAACAGAATATAATGGGAAAATGTGAGAACTGTTTCCAGTTTCCCAAGTGTTTCATGTCCCTGAGTGTTTTGGGGGGTGGTGGAAGAGAGGGAACCTTAGAAGGAGAGTTGAGGTCAGTTGCTGGGAGTTATAGAGGCAGGATTGACTTTATCAATGGGAAGAGTTCCTGAGAAGCAGAGCTCTGCCCAGGTTAAATGTGCTGATGGACTCCAGAGGTTTCTGAATTATACCTCACTGGAGGTCTTCAAGCAAGAATTGGATGATATAAAGAACACTGCCAATTAAGGAATGAGACAGAGGGCACACTTACTGAAGTCCCTGGCAATAGCATATCATATTTTCTGATTTAGTCATCCTATAACTTAAAACGATATTCTTTTGCATAACCCCATTAAGGTAACTTTCACTGACTTTGATACAGAAGAAAAACCAGTTATTTTTTTTATCTTTCTTTAAGAGTTATGAAATTTATATTGCTTACCCAGAAGCAGCATGGGCACTGAGAATATAAAACTGTCCTTTAGTTAGGAAAACTTGGATTTCAGTTCAACCTTTGACACATGCTAGATTTAGGATCCTGGACAAAGCAGGACTCACGTCTCAGTGTCTCTAAGGTTGTAAGCTGTAGCACAGAAGCCAACTTCCATTAGTAGAGGAGATTTCCTCTTAGCAAATTCCCTGTGTCAGTCATAAAACAGGTCCAGTTAAAAAACAACTCCTTGGTAGAAGGGAAGCTGATTCATGAAAGCTCATAGACCACTTACGAATCAGAGAGGAGCAACTTTGTGCCATCATTCCAACTGTATTTGGCTTGGTGTGACCCCATTTGTAATTCTCTTGGCAAGGATACTGGAGTTCTTTGCTCATTTTACATGGGAAGGAACTGAGGCAAACAGGATTAAATGACATGTCCAGGGTCACACAGATAGTAAGGGTCTGAGGCTGGATTTGAACTCAAGCCTTCCTGACTCCATTTCTGGTGCTCTATCCACTGTGCCACCTAGCTGCCCCAGAGAGGATCAAAGATCATTTCAAAATCTAGCCTGGAGATCAGGATCAAGATATTTGAAAATCTGAGGCAGAAAACTCTTAAACTACAGGTTGACGTAGGGAGACTAGGGAAATCATTAAGGCCTCCAGTTAACATAGATTCTAGATTCCAGCATTCTTTCTGGAAGAGGAGATCTTCCTGGGAAGGGGAGTGAGAGAGTATGAAGATATCAAATGCTAAGCGATTGAGGGGCAAGGAGAAAGTCATGGGGATCAAAGGGGAGGCTTGGGAGGGCTCTAGCAATGACTGAACTGTTTCATGATTGTTCTGGTGCTGGTCGTACTTACAACTTCACCCAGATGTTTTCCTGGGTGTCTGAAGTAAGCGATCTGGGCAGATCGCCAGTTTTTATCATCACTCAAAGACTGAGGGGAAAGATCCAAAGCTGCTTAGTTGTGGATGAATTATTTTCTTTTCCTAAATCAAAGTTAGCATGATCTGGATCACTGTAATGAATTGAAAACGTTTGTCTCTTGCACTAACATGAAAATGAGATTAAAATGTGTCAAAGCATTGGAGAAAAAAAGGTTGTTTTTTTTAAATTACTTTTTAATGTAATAAAATATATAATATTTAAATATATGTAATAAAATAAGTATTTTCATAGCAGTACAATAAAATATGATTGCATGTGAAATTACAAATTCATCATGTACATAAATACATAACAAGGTTATAATGTAAATTTTCTTTTCTTTTTTTAAGTAATCAAGAAGGAAATGTCAAGGTCAGATATAACATTGAACATGACTTCAAATGTGCAAGGGTGATGACCATTATATTAGAAACAGAACATCTAAGAAAGATTCACCACCACCTAGCTATGGCTTAAGCACCTGAAGACACAGAGAGGAACAGTGTGACCGTGTTTATGTTGACTTTCAGGCACAAGGCACTTTAATGAGAAAAAGAGAGACAGAGAGACAGAGAAAGAGAGAGACAGAGAGACAGAGAGAGACAGAGACAGAGAGACAGAGACAGACAGAGACAGACAGAGAGACAGACAGACAGAGACAGAGAGAGACAGAGACAGAGACAGAAACAGAGAGAGAGAGAGAGAGAGAGAGAGAGAGAGAGAGAGAGAGAGAGAGAGAGAGAGAGAGAGTTGTACTATTTCTGAAGATCACCTGGCAGAATAAGATACTAGACACTGAGGTCCTTTCTTGAATTAAACTACCAAACACTCAAACTCTGCAGAAGAGAGTACAACTCTGATGGGCTGGCCACATTGTTCAAATGTGAAATATATGCTTGCCTAAAAGACTCTCTTATGGAGAACTCACACAGGTTAAGTGCTCACATGGTGGTTGGAGTTGGAACAAGGGACACAATGACACTCTCAACTATCTTTTTTTTAAGCAATTGGGGTTAAGTAACTTGCTCAAGGTTACACCTCATCATTTATATGTGGGTGCTCATTTTCTGAGGCTGGGACAGATCCCTGATCATCCTGACTCCGGGGCCATCGCTCTTACTCACTGCACCACCTAGCCATCCCTCAACTATCTTTTAAGAGACATCTGAAGATGCCTGAACTGGGGCATCCTTAACCTTGGGAAGAAAAGACTTACAGGGCCTCATTAGTCATTGAGTAGGTAGTGGGGAGAAAAGATAAATGCTGTGTTCAAGTACTTTAAGAACTATCATATATAAAACAGATTCATCTTTTTTTGGCTTGGTCCCAGAGGGCAGAACTAGGAGCAATTGGCAGAAGCAAAGGAGAAGTGCACTGTTGCTTGATGCCAGCTCAATGAGAGCTGTCCAAAGGTAGAACAGGATGCCTCAGCGGGGGATGGATTCTAGTTCCCTTGGCTTAATGGACAATTGTTGGGTTAATGTAAATACGGCCATTCTTATTCTGGGAGGGTTAGGATTAGATGGACTGAGAAATCTCTCCCTTCCAATTCTGACTTTCTGGAATCCTATGAAAAGAAGATAAGTACTCCCCATCCCTCCCTTCAGAGTTTTCTAACTATCCCCTTCTTTGGCCTAAATCTACCCCCTCACCTGGTGCTTAGGTGTTCAAACTGCCCCTTTCTCTCTTTTCAAAGAGGAAAACTATTTCACAAATGTCTACCATGTCACAAGAGAATTAATCTCTAATAGTGAAAATGGTGACGCAGTGGCATCTGAGGATATAAGCAATATAAGAATATAAGAATAAAATAAGAACTTTCCTTAAATTAGATTTCATTGGTGCCTGACTTTTCCTGGAAGAAACTGAAAATGGTATTTCATCCCATAGGTTTGGATACTCCCAGTGTCACTATCATTAAATGCTTATGATCATAAATACGTAGACTTGTTTCACATAGGCACTCAGGCAACAAGGTGTCATTGTGTATAGAATATGGACTTGAGAGTCAGGAAGACCTGAATTTGTGTAAAGCCAAAGGTACTTTCTACTGACCCTGTGCAAGCCATTTCACTTCTCTCAAGCTCAGTTTCCTCATCTAAAATATGGGGATAATAATAACACATCCTTCACAAGTTTGTTATGAGGACCAAGAGGCTAATGTATGTGAAACTCTATAAATTTTAGCTTCTATTATTAATATCACCACCACCATTGTCATCATTAGCAGTAGCAGCAGCCTGGTGCTGAGGAAGGAGGGTTAGATTAATAAGTCACAGGACCTCCTTGAATTCCAGCTCTTCTACTGGCTACCTATTGGACCCCAGAGACTATCTGCTTTAGGCCTCAGTTTACTTATATGTAAAATATATCAGGGATTGGACTAGATCATCTTTCAAGTTGCATCCATTATAGAACTTTGATTTAAATATTGTTCAATAATTCTGGTCTGACAAACCTAATTAGGACTGTCTTAAGCATGAGGACAGGACTTTTTTGTTTTCTACAGTAACTTGGAAATTTCATTTAGTGATTTAAAAATGATATATTTCCATCTCTAAGATTGTTTACTGAGCTAAATCTTGAATAAGTTCAATATATATGAAAATCTCTATTATATTATAATGTAATAAGCCTTAAATTGTTTATACCAGCTAATACTATGTTCATCATAAGGGAAAAATTAAACTACTGTAAACATACAATCTTAAGTTTTTTCATATTATATTTTTCTTTTTCCTACTTATTTATTAAGGAAAAAAATCTGACCTATTGAATTTGGCTTAGTTGTCACAGAAATGGGATAATTCAAAGATTGTCTGGTCACTCTGATATTGCTATAACTCCCTGGGTAAACACAGCTGTTTCCCCCCCTTCACCTTTCATATCCAGAAAAGAAGATGAAAGCATGGAGAATTTGCAGAAAATCCAAGGAAGAAACAACAGGGAAGTTCTGAGGTAAGTAAATATGCTTTCTCCCTCCTTCTCTCAAGACAGAAATACGCCAAAGGTAGAGGAGCGACCTGTCACTAGACCCTGATGATCTGTATCCCATGGGGATTAAAATGGCCTCTTGCTGGGGAAATCACTTTCTTTTTTATTGTAGGAAATTGTCCAGAAATATGTTTCTTAAGGCAGAGAAGGGGTCTTCTGGGACCAGAGTTCTGATTAACCTCAGTAGACTGTAGTTCTTGTCTTTATAATTACTTCTTGGCCATGACTTGGGATTGAGGAAGAGAAATTGCAGTGTGTTAGCTTCACCTGAGGTCCAGAGCATGAGCCAGATATGGTCCAAGGATATCCTGGCCAAGTGTCACTGATAAGGGTGGTAACAATGATGAATAGGAGAATTATAAAAAAGTCCAGGAACATAAAAGGAATGAACAGAATCTTCAGATTCCTATTTGGACCCCAGCCAGACTTCTTTTGGAGCTAAGATTGTACTGGCAATCTGCCCAGATTGCTTACTTCATTTTTTTTTAAACAAATGCTTTATTAACTTCTGGTTTACATCATTCATTTCCACCAGATTTTGAGTTACAATTTTCCCCCCATTTTCCCCTACCCACCACCCCAGAATAGCAGTCCCACTAGATATCCCCTCATCCAATCTGCTCTCTCCCATATCTTCTCCCACACCCCCTTCGACTTTGCCGTTAGGGAAGGGTGAATCTCTGAGCCCCAATGCCTGGACATCTTATGAAATATTTAATTTTGAAACTTCAATTTTCAGATCCATTCCCTTCCTCCCTTGTCACCCACTCCCTCTGAGAAGATAAGCAAGTCAGTATGTGTTGTACATGTATAGTTATGCAAAACATTACCATAGTAGATATATTGTAAAATACTGCTTGTATTTCCCTCCCACCCATCTCACCTCCCACCTGGTCCATTCTCTACTTTGATCCTGTCCCTCTTCTATAGTGGGTACTTCCAACCTCCCCTCCTCCTAGAATGCCCTCCCCTCCATCATCCTCCCTCTCATCCCCCTTTCCCCTACTCTCCTGCAGGGTGAGATATCCCATTTAGTATGTATGTGATTCTCTCCTTGAGCCAACTTTAATGTCAATATGGTTTTGCCTTTTTGTCTTCCTGTTCTTCCCCTCCCCTGCAACTACTTCCCCTTGCCTCTTCTACATGAGATAGTTTACCCTACCCTGTCTCTCCCCATCTCCTCTTGCCACTTTCCTCTCTCACCACTTAACTTCACCCCTTAAGAATCATCCCTTCCCATCAAATTCAACCTGTGCCCTCTATCCATGTATACCTGTAAACATATGCCCATATACCCTTCCTCAATTATTTTCATAATGAGAAAGGTTTCATCAGACACAGTTATTGTTTTTCCATGTAGGAATGTAAATACTTCAACTTTGATAAGTTCCTTTTGGTTTCTTTTCCTTGATTACCTTCTCAAGCATCTCTTGCTTCTTGTGTCTGAATGTCAGATTTTCTATTCAACTGTGGTTTTTAACTCAAGAATGCTTGAAAGTCCTCTATTCCACTGAATGACCATATTTTCCCCTGAAACAAAATACTCAGTTTTGCTGGGTAGGTGACCCCTGGGTTCAGACCCAGCTCTTTTGCCCTCTGGAATATCATATTGTATGCCCTTCAATCCCTCAGTGTAGAAGCTGCCAGGTCCTGTGCTATTCTGATTGTGTTTCCACATTATAGAAATTGTTTCTTCCTGGCTGCTTGGAGTATTTTCTCCTTGATCTGGGAGTTCTGGAACCTGTCTATAATATTCCTGGGAGTTTTCTTTTTGGGATATTTTTCAGGAGGTGATCTGTGGATTCTTTCAACCTCTATTTCCTCCTCTGGGTCTAAAACATCAGGGCAATTTTCCTTGAGAATTCCTTGAAGGATGATTTCTAGGTTCTTTCTTTGATCTTGGCTTTCAGGTAGTCCAATAATTTTTAAATTATCTCTCCTGGACCTATTTTCCAGGTCAGTGTTTTTTTTTCCCATGAGATATTTCACATTGCCTTCTATTCTTTCATTTGTTTGGATCTGTTTAACAGCATCTTGATTTCTCATAAAGTCAGTAGCTTCCATTTGCTCCAGTCTACCTCTGAAGGAATGAAGCTCCTCAATGAGCTTTTGAGATTCTTTTTCCATCTGGCAAATTTGGCTTTTTAAAGCATTCTTCTCCTCATTGCCTTTCTGAGCCTCTTTTGCCATTTGAGTTAGCCTATTTTTTAAGGTGTTATTTTCCTCAGTCAGGCTGTTGACTGTCATTTCATACTTTTCTTGCATCTTTATCATTTCTCTTCCCAATTTTCCCCCCACTTCTCTTATCTGCTTCTTAAGGTCCTCTATGGCCTATAGTCAGCTTGTATTTTCATTTGGGGCTTTTGGTGCAGGAGTTCTGACCTCACAGTCCTCCTCCATGCTTTGATCCTCTTTGCCCCTAAAATAGGAGTCCAATGTTGAATTTTTCTGTTTCTTTTGTTTCTTTTGTGTAGGCATGTTGCCACTTAATTACTTGATTTTTGGGCTTGTTGCCACAGTAGGTCTCTGCCACCAGAAAGGAGAGCTTCCGTCCCAAACTCGGGGTCTTCACAACTTTCACAGGTTGGGTGACCTCTGTAAAGCCTCCATCCGCTCTGGATACCCACCCCAAATTGGATACCCACCCCAAACCTCCCCCTCAGACCACAATCCAGATCCAGGCAGTTTAAAGCAAGAGCGATTAACCCCCAGACTGCTAGATCTCCCTACAGTTCACAGACCAGGAGCTAGAGACGCCACTGATGCTGCAAAATGGCTTCTGTGCTGAGTTTCTTCAGCAGCTTTTTGCCCCCAGGGGAGGAAGCCAACTCGTTCCCCAAATACTGGTTCCAGAGTCCATAGTGCACTAACCTCTAATTTTTTCCTAGGCATAATCTGTGCTGATAATTCTGGAATCACCACAGCTGCTGGTGTTTTGGGATCCCTCCAGCTGGCTGCTGGCCCAGCAGCCCTAAGGCTAAAACCATGGCTCAGTCGGGCCTGGGCTCAGCTCCCAGAGCGCTGTGCTTTCGGTTCCCCGTGTGTTGTGCTGCCTGCTCTCAGAGCGCTGCGCTCACAGCTCCCTGCAGGGCTGCTGGGCTGTCCTCAGCGGGAGGTTAGCTTCTCTCTGTAGTTCTGTAGGTGCTGGGGCTCCAGAAGTTGTTCAGAGTGTCCTTTTACATTGTTTGGAAGTTGTGTGGGGCAGAGCACCTTGGAAGTGCTGTTTCTACTCCGCCATCTTGGCTCTACCCAGATTGCTTACTTCAGATACCCAGGAAAACACCTGGGTGAAGTTGTAAGCATAACCAGCACCAGAGCAATCATGAAACAGTTCAGTCATTGCTAGAGCCCTCCCAAGTCTCTCCTTTGATCCCCATGACTTTCTCCTTGCCCCTCAATCCCTTAGCATTTAATATCTTCATGCTCTCTCACTCCTCTTCCCCAGGAAGATCTCCTCATTATCTATCAGTCAAATGATACATAAATTAAGATAAGGCGTTAATGAAGATTAACCCATAACCTCTGCTGGATAGTTTTGCATCTTCATTAAGGATAAAAACCCAACATTCTATTGATCAAATTATAACTGTTTCTGGTATAAAAAAGGCTGGGTAAGGGTCAAATCTCACTTCACTGGATCTTTCCTAGACCTGTCATGCACAAAACTTTCCTTAGCTAGTAACTTACTTTACCTTAATATTAAATGTAACTTGTAAGGCAGCTATATGGTGCAGTGGATAGGACACTAGGCCTGCAATCAGGAATAGCTGTGTCCACATAAGGTCTCAAACACTTCCTCACTGTGTGATTCCATAGTAAATCACTTCAGCTTCACAGGGATCATATAAGCATCACATCCCTGAATTGCTATGAGGGAAAAAAGCTAATATTTGTAAAATGCTTTGTAAGCCTGAAAGCAGTTAATAATAAAAATAAAAATAATTGCTATTATCAGTCAAAAACTCATAAGATATTTACAGCCATGAGATCAAAAAGGTTTACTGTCTGAGTGACAGACTTTTCCTATTTTACATTGGCAGAGTTTTGGAGGAAAAAGCCTCTTGGAGTCTAAGATGGGCCTTCAGAGACATGAAACTTTTATAGGTTTTATTAATATCGTAGCGTGCAACTGGTCAATTTTCCTACTAAGAAAACTCCCTTGACCAATGCAGATCAATACAAAGACAGAGGGTCATAGTCTCATATGCTCCACTTACTCTTTGAATATTTCTTCTATATTTAATGCTCATATATTAATCAAATACAGGATTTAAGGATCCCACAGAGATAGCACTTCCCCATCCAACTACTAGGATTTGTAGTGGGGGATGATAGTGGAAACCAAAAGATGGATTTTGGGGATGTGGCTTCAAAACTCGATGTTTAAAATAATTTAGAGACCATTTCCTAATCCCATGTCAGAGTGTTGTCTGGAACCAAGATCCACCAAGGTCCTCTGTACTTGACACCAGAAAAATAATATCAAAAGAGTATATTTAATCTTGGCCTAATGAACTCAGCTGGATTTTATTGGTTGCCTGACTTGTAGTCAGGCACAACAGAATTTTAATTTGCCTGACTCACCACTTCACACCCACCAGAAATGATAAATGCTGGAGGGAGTGTGGGACAGTTGGGACACTAATGCATTGTTGATGGAATTGTGAATTGGTCCAATCATTCTGGTGACTAATTTGGAACCATGACAAAGAGATCATAAAACCATACATACCCTTAAATACAGAAATACCACACTAGGATTTTTTGCCAAAAGAAATCAAATGAAAAGGAAAAGGAACCCATATGTAAAAAAAAAAACCCATATAGCAGCCATTTTTGTGGTGGCAAATAATTGGAAATCCAGGGGATGCCAAACAATTGAGAAATGACCGAGCAAGTTGTGGTATAGGATTGTGATGAATGCTATAGTTCTGTAAGAAAGGATGAAGGGGGTGGTTTCAGAAAAACCTGGGAAGACTGGTATGAACTAATGCACAGTTAAGTGAGCAGAACCAGGAGACTTCTGGAAAAAGGAGCAACAATGTTGCAATGATAGTCCACTGTGAAAGAGTTAACTGCTCTGATAACCATAATGATCTAGAGAATTCCAAAGGCCTCCTGATGGAAAATGCTGTCTACAGCTAGAGAGAGAATCGATGGATTCTGAATGCAGATTGAAGCATATTTCATTTCACTTTATTTTTGTTTCTTTTTTGTAACATGCCTGATATGGGAATATGTTTCTCATGATTTCATGTCTACAGTGGGAATCATATTTCTCATCTTCTCAACGGATAGGGAAGAGCCAGCGAGGGAGGGAGAGATTTTCCTACTGAAAATAAAAATTAAAAATATTAAAGAGAATTAGAGTTTCCTTCTGACCAGTGTCCCCTATCACAGAAGCAGCTAGATCCCCATGATTTCTTTGTTTTCAGCATGAAGGGCTTTACACTGGTGACATAGAATCTTACTGGAAATACCACAAAGAAATAAAAAACAATGTCTAGTGTATTCAAGGAGGATCACCTCTCCCAATCCTTTTCAGACATATTCGATTCTCCACCATATATGGGCTTCTACTGCCACCATTGTCAGCAGTGGGAAAGGAAGGAGAAGGAGAGAGTTCCCCAAACTAATAGAATAAAATCAGAACTTGAGAGCAGGGATATAAACATACATGCTTGCCTTGTGTTTGACAACTTAAACTTACCCTTAAAAATTGAGTAAACTTTCTTTTACCCACTGTGGTGGATTTACACCACTTTAATACCAAAAATTCCAATGACTTCCATTGGTCCTCCTATGATAATATTCTTGCTAAGATAGGATAGATATAGTAGATATTGTCAGAGAGTTAAGCAAATATCCCTGAAGAAAATAAATAGCTGAGGTTTCTCGTATGTTAACAGAGTGTGGCTGGAGGCCAAGATCAGCAGATGTGTCTTCCCCAAGAATTTGTCTTGGCTTCCTTTAATGTTAATATGCTATTTATGTTTCTCTTTAGGTTTTATTTATTGTATCTGTTCCAGATGACCAATTTTTCATTGTTGACCAGTAGCAGGTGTTTTTTTTCTTTGAATAATTACTATATCATAATATTATTTGAAAACTGATAAAGTTAATCTACCTTTCTTCATGTATATGTGAAGTTTAACTTTTTATTTCTCCTAATGAAATTTTATTTTCTAGATTGATCTAATAAAATCCTTTGACAATTGATTTGAGCTGCACTGTCTGTAGGGAAAGGGAATGCAGGAAACAAGTATTTGTACAGTATTTACAATATTCCAAATATTGTGCTGAGCTCTTTTTACAAATATTCTCTCATTTGATCCCCACAACAACCCCATGAGTTAGGTGCTTTTATTATACTCATTTACAATTGAGGAAACTGAAGCATACAGAAGTTAAGTTACTTACTTGTCCAGCATTACACAGGTAGGGAGTTAGTAAGGCTGGATTTGAACCCGGGTCTCAGATATGACTAGCCTAAATATTTTCTAATCATATGAATCTTTGATGACATCACAAAATCTTCATTTGTACTATGTTACAGCATATTGGAAGATGGAGAAAGGGAAAGGCAGAATGGGGTAAATTATCTCACAGAAAAGAGGTAAAAATGACCTTTACAGTGGAGGAAAAACTAGAGGAGAGAGAGAGAGAGAGAGAGAGAGAGAGAGAGAGAGAGAGAGAGAGAGAGAGAGAGAAAGAGAGACTGGAGGGAAATTTTCAGGTAGTAATCATCATTGTGAATGTAAATGGATGAGCTCACCCATAAAACTGAAGCAGATAGAAGAAGGGATTAGAAACTAGAATCTAGGGGCAGCTAGGTGGCGCAGTGAATAGAGCGCCGGCCCTGGAGTCAGAAGGACCTGAGTTCCGAGCCGGCCTCAGACACTTAATCCACCCAAACAAAAACCTAGCCGTGTAACCTTGGGCAAGTTACTTGACCCCAATTGCCCTAAAGGGGCGGCTAGGTGGCGCAGTGAGTAAGAGTGCCGGCCTTGGAGTTGGGATGACTCGAGATCAAATCCGGCCTCAGAAAATGAGCACCCACACATAAATAATGACTAGCCGTGTAACCTTGAGCAAGTTACTTAACCCCAATTGCTTTTAAAAAATTAAAAAATAAATAAATAAAAGAAACTAGAATCTAACATTATGCGTTTATAGGAGACGCACTTGAAAATAAAAACACAGAGTTAAAGAGTTGGGGTGAATTTAATGTTTTAGCTGAAGTGAAAAAAAAAGGCAGGGGTAAAAATCACAATTCCAGATAAAGCAAAAGCAAAAGGAGACCTAATTAAAAGAGATAAAAAGGGAAACTACATTATGATAAAAGGTAACCTTAAACAATGAAGTAACATTAAAAAATAAAGCAAGTTTTCTGATAAAGGTCTCATTTCTGAAATATATATTGAGTATAGTACTAAGTCAACTTTATAGAAATAAAGACTATTCCCCAGTTGATAAATGGTCAAAGGATATGAACAGATAGTCTTCAGAAGAAGAAACCAAGCTACCTACAGTCATGAAAAAATGTTCTAAATCACTATTGATTAGAGAAAGGAAATAAAACAATTCTTAGGTACCATCTCAACCTATGACAATATGCTGGAGAACAACATGAAATGACAAATGCTGGAGGGAGTGAATGAAAAATAGATAAACTAATGAATTGTTGGTAAAATAGTGAACTAGTCCAACCATTCTGGAGAAAAATTTGGAAGCAATCCCAAAGGGTTCTAAAACTATGCAGACCCCTTTGAGCAATATGACTACTAGGTCTATATCCCAAAGTGACGAAAGAAAAAACAAATGGATAGTACAAACATATTTATAGCAAGTCTTTCTGTGGTGGCAAAGAATTGGAAACTGAGAGGATGCTCACCAATTGGGGATTGGCTAAATAAGTTGTGGTATATTATTATGATGGAATATTATGATGCTGGAGGAAATAAAGATGGAGTAGTTTCAGAAAAAAATGTCAGGACTATATGAACTGATGTGAAGCAAAGTGAGAAGAACCAGGAAATCATTGTACACAGTAACAGCAATGTTGCAATTATGAAGAGCTATAAAAGAGTTTGCTACTCTGATAAGTACAATGTTCTAAGACAATTCCAAAGTACTCATGATGAAAAAATGCTATTCACTTTTAGATAGAAGTGATGCATTGAGTGCAAATTGAAGCATACTTTTCTCACTGTTTCTTTTTTTTTGAAATATGACTAATATGGAAATATATTTTGTACAATTTCTCATAAATGATATCATATTGTTTGCCCTCTCAGGAGTTTTGGGAGGTAGAACGGAAGGAAAGAACTTGGAACTAAAATAAAAAAAAAACTGCTAATAAATAATTTGAAAAGTTAAAATAAAAGTTAATAATGAAGTAAAATAAAAGTTAGTAATGAAGTAAACATTAAAATAAAAACAAAGCTTTTTACTTTAGCCCAAGAAAAGGGAACTCCCAGTGGTCCACAAATAAAGACATTTTTGTTGTTGAATCATTTCAAGTAATTTTCAGCTCTATAGCTCCATTTGGGGTTTTCTTGGCAAAGAGTGGTTTTCCATTTCCTTCCCCAGTTCATTTTACAGATGAGAAACTGACGCAAACAGGCTTAAGTGACACAGTTAGTGAGTATCTGAGGCCAGATTTCAACTCAGGTCCTCCTGACTCCAGAGCTTATGCTCTATTCACCACACCACCTTGCTGTCTCAAACAAAATAGGTTTGATGATAAGCAAAGCAGTGATCATAATCCTTACTCTCTGTAACTTCTACTCTTCCAATAGGGTAACAAATTCCTTCCAGCTCCTTGAAAAGAGCAATGAATTTTGCTAGTGAAAGTTGCTAGTGAAACAAGCTACTGATATTCTGCCAAATCTCTCCATCTCATGATGTCCTCCATTCCTCTTCTCAAGATTCATAGGTCCATTTGTAGTTTGGACTTCCCCTAGAATGCAAGGTCACTTTGAAAGGTAACTCTCTCCCCCTCAGATTTTCACTGTTGTTTCCTGTTCTACCCTTTATTGACCTTACTTTTTATTGATCCTCTAGATGCAATAACAACAGAAAAAAAATAATAATAATAATAATAATAATAATAGTTAGCATTAATATTTTACTTTAAAATTTGTGAAGTACTCCATATTCCTTTTCTCATTTGATCCACATAACTCTGTAAGGTTGGTACTATTGTTATCCTTTTATAATGAGAAAACAGAGGCTGAGAGAGCTTAAGTGATTTGTCCATGATCACATAACTAGTAAACAGCTGATACAGGATTCATTATTCCAAATGGTTGCTATATGGATAATCCTCTTCTTTCTCCATGAGTCTTGCTGCTAAGGAACTCATATCCTGTCTTCAGAAGACCTGATTGTCAAATTCATTAAGTCAAGGAGACAACTTCCAAGGCTAACATTGCCAAAGAAATATTCCTTATGGTGTAGAAAGGTCAGACTCTGGAATCCCATGCCCTAGTCAACTATTCTCATTTATCTAGAATCAATTGTTCAGAAACAGTATTGTCCATGGAGTTTCTCTGGGGCCATAATGGGAGGACACTTAGTGTCTTTATGCCTCTCCAAGTTATTTTCACATTGTCTAGTTTGCTGTAATATATTGGGTCAGAAATGTCCACTTTCAAGTTCCTGGCCTCTGACCAGTATTCAAGAAAAAAGATATGAAGAAAGTCAAATCATCGGAAGGAACTCTGTTCTCTAGTTATGGAGATGAGGATATGCATGCATTTCCTTTTCAATCTCAAGGCAACTATTAACAGTTCCCAGATATGGTGGAATGTAATTAGTGGGGAAGAGGTAGAGGGAAGTTTGTTGTTTACTACCTTGCAATCCTGTATCCATATGAAAGACAGAAATGAAGAGGCAAAGGGAAGTTTTTTAAAAGTCTTAGCTGACTATTGGTTCACTCTTGTAGAAGATAGCAGTCCTACAAGAGGCTGAGCTAAAAATCCATTCATTTTGGAGACATACCTGTTGAGTAAAGCCTGTTCCCTAGGAAGCACCAAAAGTCCCTTCAAACCACAGCTGATATTGGAGGAGCTACAAATGTTGATATTTAATGCAGAATTGTCTTTTATCCTATTTAAAGGTGTCAACTGATATGTCACCAGGTTCTGATAAAATATATAGAAACTCTAAAAAGTTACAAAGCCACACATCTCAACAAATTCATTCCATTGTTCCAAATAATGTGGTCTACTTCACACGCAAAATACCTTTTTGGAAAGTGGCATAGTGTTTTATTTGACTGAAGCCAATGCTTGTTTCTAGTAAAAAAAAATACTAACCACAGATAAAGATAGTATATTATCTATATGTGTCCACCAATTTTGTCATTGTAAAGATGTGTTTCACTATGAAGTATTATTTGGCATATCCTCCCTGTCCTCTTTTAATACCCCCATCAAGAATGTTCCCAAAGTTTGGGAGATAATTCTTATTAAAATTAATATACATGTATCAGCTAAATGGGTTCATAATTAAATATAATCTATGTCATTTTTGTTTGATAATAAGGTCAAAAATTACTTCTCCCCATGATTTTGTTATTTTCTTTAATATGTTGATGTTTGGTCGCTTCAAGCATGTCCAATTCTTTATGACCCTATTTGGGATTCTTTTGGCAAAGCAACTAGAGTGATACTGGAGTGGTAGATTTAGTTCTCTAGATCATTTTACAGATGAGAAGCTAAGTCAAACAAGGTTAAAGTGACTTACCCAAGGTTACACAGGTAGTAAATGTCTGAAGTCAGATTTGAAAAAAAGACCCTTCTGTCTCCAGGGCCTGTACTTTGTCCACTCTGTCAATCTTTCAGTCCTCTCTGACTGACTTCATCTGTTTTTACTAATCTTCCCTGTATGCATAATAAAGTCCAAAAGCAAATACTGCAAAACTCTAGTCATTATTGTTACTGGAAAAAAAAAAGTTGATAAAGAAAATATATGGGGGACAGAGTCAAGATGGCAGAGTAGAAACAGCACTTGTGCAGAGCTCTGGCCCACACCACTTCCAATCCATATAAAAAGGGACTCTGAACAACCTTTGGAGCTCCAGAACCCACAAAATGACACAGAGAAGCTAACTTCCCTCCAAGGACAGCCCACCAGCCTGGCAGGGAGCAACCAGCACAGCAATCTGGGCTGTGATCACAGGCCCCTGTGAGTTTGAGATTTTAGCCTCAAGGCGGCATGACCAGCAGCCAGCTGGAGGGATTCCAGAGCAACAGCATCTGTGGTGTCTCCAGAATTATCAACACATAGATACCAAGGATAAAGTGAGAGGTCAGTGCCCTATGTACTTTGGGACTGTTTGGGAGAGTGTGTCAGCTTCTTCCCCTGGGGGTGAGAAGCCGCTAAGGAGCCTCGCAGTACAGCCTGCCATGTTGCCACATTGCAGCTTCAGCTCCTGGCCTGCTAACTGTGAGGGGATCCGGCTATCAGTTTGGGGGGGGGGGGGCGTAAGTGCTCTTGCTTTGACCTCCCTGGATCTGGATTGCAGTTTGGGGTGGAGGTCTTGGGGTGTGTGACCAGCTTGCCAGAGCGTGTGGAGGCTTCACAGAAGCCACCCAAATAATATCTCCAGCAGCTTAGAAAACCTCAGCATTTGGGATGGAAGCTCCCCTGGCTGGTGACAGAGTCCTACTGTGGCAACAAGCCCAAAAGTCAAGTAATTGGGGTGGCAACATGCCTATGTAAAGGAAATAAAATAGAAAAATTCAACATTAGACTACTATTTTGGGGGCAAAGAGGATCAAAGCATGGAACAGAAGGAGGACTGTGAGGTCAGAAATCCAGCACCAAAAGCCCCAAATGAAAATATGAGCTGGTTACAGGCCATAGAGGACCTTAAGAAGCAGATAAGAAAAGTGGGAGGAATATTGGGAAGGGAAATGAGAAAAATGCAAGAAAAGTATGAAATGGGAGTCAACAGCCTGACTGAGGAAAATAACACCTTAAAAAATAGACTAACTTAAATAGCAAAAGAGGCTCAAAAAGGCAATGAGGAGAAGAATGCCTTAAAAAGCTGACTTTGCCAGATAGAAAAAAGAATCTCAAAGGCTCACTGAGGAGATTCATTCCTTCAGAGTTAGACTGGAGCAAATGGAAGCTACTGACTTTATGAGAAATCAAGATGCTATTAAGCAGATCCAAACAAATGAAAAAACAGAAGGCAACGTGAAATATCTCATGGGAAAAACCACTGACCTGGAAAATAGATCCAGGAGATATAATCTAAAAATTATTGGACTACCTAAAAATCATGATCAAAGAAAGAACCTAGAAATCATCCCATTCCCACTAATGCATTATTGGTGGAGTTGTAAACTGATGCAACCATTCTGGAGAACAATTTAGAACTACACCCAAAGGTCTATAAAAATGCGCATATCCTTTGACCCAGCAATACCACTTCTAGGGTTGTATCCCAGAGATCATACAAGTGGGGAGAAGATGCATATGCACACAAATTTTTGTAGCATCTCTTTTTGTGTTAGCAAAGAATTGAAAATCAAGGGGATGTCCATCAATTGGGGAATAGTTAAACAACTTGTGGTATATGAATGTAATGGAATAGTATTGTGCTATAAACAGTGAGGAGCAGACAGACTTCAGAATAGAGAGACTTATATAAACTGATGCTGAGTGAGGGGAGCAGAACCAGGAGAATATTGTATACAATTACAGACGATTACAGCATCTGTGATGATAACTTTGATAGACTGGGCCTCACTTAGCAATGCAAGGCTGTAAGACAATTCCAAAAGACTCATGATGGAAAAGGTTATCCAGAGAAAGAATTACTGAGTCTGAATGTAGATTGAAGCAAACTACTTGCTCTCTCTTTTTTGTTTTGTTTGGTTTCTTCTTTTTTGCTGTTAATTGCATTGGTTATATTTCTTATTTATAACTTGACTAATGTTTAATGTGAAGGTATATGTAGAACCTTTATTGGATTGCAGGCTGCCCTGGCAGGGGTGTGGGGGGGAGTGTTGGGAAAAGAGAAGGGGGTGGAGAATACTTGGAACTCAAAAACTTGTGGAACTGAATGTTGTGAACTAACAGTAAATAAATTTAAAAGAAAAGGATAAAAGAAATTATATGTCAAATATATTGTCCATTAAGGAGATTTTATTTATTTTTCCTTATTTGTAAACATTATTTTTTGCATTCATTTCATATATTATTTCATTTATTTTGTTAAATATGTCCAATTACATGTAAATTTTTAAAATTTTTTAAAATTTTGAATCCTGTTTTTTTCCTTTTCTCCCATATTTTCCCATCTCCTTGAGAAAGCAAGCAATTATGGCCCTATTTCCATTTTAGGCATGTTACAACCCCCCACCCAAACCAAAATAATAAACATAAAGTTTAAAAAAGGTAAACTTCAATGTACATTCAAAGTTCTTTCTTTGTAGGTGGATAGTATTTTTCCTTTGGAATTTTCTTGTATCATTGTCTTTAGCAGATAGATAAGTCTTTCACAGAAGATCATCCTTACAATATTGTTATTACTGTATACAGTGTTCTCCTGGTTCTACTCACTTCACTTTGCATGAATTCATGGAAATTTCACTGATTTTTCTGAAACCATTCTATTCAACATTTCTCATAGCACAATAGTATTCCATCTTTGTTTGTTCAACCATTCGACAATTGAAGGATATGTCCTCAATGAATAATTCTTTGCCCCCAAAATAGAACTATTAGATCTATCTATCTATCTATCTATCTATCTATCTATCTATCTATCTACACACACACACACACACACACACACACACACATATATATATATAATTGTACAAACTTCGTGTAGTTTCTGCCAAATGCATTTGAGTTTTCCTGGCAATTTTTGTCAATTGTTGAGTTCTTACCCAACATACTTGGATCTTTGGATTTATCAAACTCTACCTTACCATAGTGTCCATTTTCTACTATATTTTGTGTACCTAATCCATTCCACTTATTTACCATTCTTTTTTCTTAGTCAGACCTAGATTGTTTTGATGATTATACTTTCTAATATAGTTTAAAATTTGGAACTCCTAGATCACCCTCTTTCATATTTTTTTCATTGATTTCCTTGATATTATATTTTGATTTTTTTATTTTTCCAGATGAATTTTCTTATGACTTTTTCTAGGTTTGTAAAATAATTATTTTGTAGTTTGATTGCTATGGCACTGAATAAGTAAATTAACTTATGTAGAATTGTAATTTTTATTACATTGTCTTGGTCTCCCCATGAGTAAAGAATATTTCTCCATTTGTTTAGGTCTGTCTTTATTTGTGTGAAAAGTATTTTGTAATTGTCTTCATATAATTCCTGGGTTTGACTTGGCAGGAAGACTCCCAAACATTTTCTGTTGTCTGCAGTCATTTTAAATGAAATTTATTTTTCCATCACTTCTTTCTGGGTTTTATTGGTAACACAGAAATGTTGATGATTTATGTGAACTTATTTTCTATCCTGGAACTGTTGAATTGTTAATTGTTTCAACTATTTAACTGATTCTCTAGGGTTCTCTAAGTATATTATCATATCATATACAAAAAGTTATAGCTTTGTTTCTTCATTGCCTGTTCTTATCCCTTTAGTATTTTTCTTGTCTTATTGGTATAGCTGGCATCTCTAGTTCAAAACTGAATAATACTTGCTAAAATGTATATCCTTGCTTCACTCCTGATCCCATTGGGAAGGCATAAAGTTTATCACGATAAAAGATAATGCTTATTCTTGGCTTTAGATATATACTACTTATAATTTTAAGAAAGGTTCCATTGATTCCTGTGTTCCTGGTGTTTTCATGAGGAAGGGATGCTGTATTTGATAAAGGCTTTTTAGGCACTTATTGATATCATCATATGATTTTTGTTGTTATTGTTATTGATATTGTCAGTTATGCTGACAGTTTCCCTAATATTGAATTAGCCTTACATTCCTCAACATCACACAGCTGATACTGCAGAAAAAACTTTATGAATGCAATGTGTGTGGAGAGATCTTCCAATGGAGAACACAGCTTATTCAACATTGGACAATTAATAATGCAGAAAATCCTTATGAATGTAATGTATGTAGGAAGGGCTTCAGTCAGAGATCAGGAGTTAAGCATCAGATCATTCATAATGGACGAAGGTAATAGAAATGTGATATAGGTGAAAAGGCCTTACACTGTAGGAAGGAACTTATCTTACATCAGACAATTCACAGTGGAGAGAAACATTTTAAATGTAATGAAAGTGGGAAGGCCTTCTGCTAGAGGAGAGGCCTTGCTGTTCATCAGAAAATTCATATTGGTGAAAAACCTTATGAATGTAATGAGTGTGTAAAAGCCTTCAGTCAAAGTTCAAGACTTACTTAATATCATATAATTCATATAGGAGAGAAACCTTATGAATGTAATGAATGTGGGAAGGCTTTTCAATGGAGAACTGCTCTTACCGAAAATGAAACAATTCATACTGGTGATAAACCATTTGAATGACATGAATGTGGAAAAGCTTTCTGTAGGGGACCAAAAACATCTGATCCAGGATTCAGGTAGTTCTGTGTGGCCAGCTTCGGGTCTTCCCAGTGATGTGACTATGTAACAGCACTTCCCTGATAGTCTGGGATCCAGGGCTCTGCCCTATTCTGGGATCTTGGTCAGAGGATGTTTCAAGTTCTGCCAGACATCTCTGTACTAACTAGAAATATTGAGATAACTCCATCCTGCTCAAGGGAGGATATCAGAACATCCTGCCCAGTACTTGTACCCTGATAATCAAGATTAGAGCACGTCAGTCACATATGAGGCAGATAAGAGAAGTGTTCCAAGAAAGTAGCTCTGGAAGGCTCATAATGACTGTGCAGTTTTCCACTATATATACTTAGACCCTTAGATGAATAAATTGGCTTAGTTTCCACTGGCTCACCGAGCTCACATCTCATTATTCCACACTTCTCTGTGAAGAGCCTCACCTGATGCTGGCATTAGCTTTCCACCAGAAGATTGCACTGAATCAACATAAAACAACTCATCCTGGTGAGAAACCTTAAGAATGTAATGGCTATGGGAAGTCCTCCCACCAGAGGGCACAGTTTACTTACCATCAGACAATTCATATGGGTGGGAAACTTTTTGAATGTAATGAATGTGCCAAGGTCTTTAGTCACAGTCAAGAAGTTAAAAGGCATTAGACAGGGTGGCTAGGTGGCACAGTCAATAGAGCACCAGCTCAGGAATCAGGAGGACCTGAGTTCAAATCCGACCTCAGACACTTAACACTTACTAGCCATGTGACCTTGGGCAAGTCACTTAATCCCAATTGCCCTACATGTCCCCTCCAAAAAGAAAAAAAAAAGGCATTAGCGAATCCATCCTGGAGAGAGACCTTATGAGTGTGATGGATGTGGAAATGCCTTCTGCTTGAGCACACACTTTACTTGACATAAGAGAATCCATGCTAAAGAGAAATCTTATGAATGTAATGAGAGTGGAAATGCTTTTTGGCTGAAAATACAGCTTACTCACTCACCCTCAGAGAATTCATACTGGGAAGAAACTGTGAATTTAATAATGATTGTGGGAAGGTTTTCCTTTACCACAGACACTTTACACAGCATCATTTTAGGCTGTGATATATATTGTAAGTGGAAAGCCCTTTACTCAGGGTACATAACTTAATACATATCTTATATTTCTTTCTGGAATGAGACTTTATGAAGATAATGAACATAAGAATGATTACAGCCAGTATTACAATTCGTTGTTGAGAGGGAATAGTACATAATCTTCGTGATAAACTGCTGTAATCTTCTTGCTAGCATTTTGCTATATTTATTTTTTGCATCAATATTAATTAAAGAAATAGCTATATGGTTTTCTTTCTCTATTTTTCCTGGCTTAGGTATCAGCACCATATTTGCATCCTTGAAGAAATTTGGTGGGTATCTCTTTTAATTTATTTTTTAAATAGTTCATATTATAGTAGAATCAACTATTTGTCAAATATTTCATAGAATTCAGTTGTCAATCTATCTGATCCTGGAGATTTTTTCTTTCCTTAATTTATCTTATTTTTAATTTATAGAATAAAACAATCAATACCATAGTATAGTATAATAAAAAGAAGTTTCCATATGAAGCCGCAAATCTATTACTTACAACTTGCTATTTCATTTTAATTATATGATAACATTATCACCTAAATTTCTTTTCCTTTTTCCCACTCCCTGCTGCCCTAGATATAGCTACCATTAGACAAAAATTTAATATGTATGTATATATGTGTGAGTGTGTGTGTATATATATATATATATATATATATATATATATAATCATTCTATATGTATTTTGACCATTTCTCAATTGGGGAATGATTCATATTCTAGATTTCACAAGATTCTTTATATATTTGAAATATTAGACCTTTATCTGAGAAAATGGCTATAAATTCCCTCTATCCCCCCAAAAAATCTTCTTTCCTTCTGATCTTTACTAGATTTGTTTTATGTATACAAAAAATTTTTAACTAAATGTAGTAAAATTTAATCATTTTATACCACACTCTGCCCTCTATCTCTTGTTTATTAATAAATTGCTTGCCTATCCATAAGTCTGATAAGTAATATGTTTGATGTTCTTTGAAATCTCTTGTAATATTTTCCCCTAGATCTAGGTCATGTATTGATTTTGACTTTATCTTGGTAAATGGTATAAAATATCAATCTATGCCCAATTTCTGCCAAATTGCTTTCCAGCTTTTCCCCAATTTTTTTTTTTTACCAAATAAAGAATTCTCATTCCAAAATCTTGTCTTTTTTCACTTGTCAAATATAAGTATACTATATTTATTTGTTGCTACAAATTGCATGACTCTGTTCCATTGATCAATTTTCTATTTCTTAGCTGGTACCAGATCGTTTTGATAATTACTGACTTATAATATAGTTTAAGATCTGGTACTGCTAAATCTCCTTCCCTTACATTTTTTATTAGTTCCTTTGATATTTTATTCTTCACTTTTTGTTCTTCCAAATGAATTTTGCTACTTTTCTTAATTCAGTAAAGTAATGTTTTGGTAATTTAATGGCAATGGCATTGAATATATAAATTCATTGAAGTAAAATTGTCATTTCTAGTATATTGGTCATACATGCCTATGAGCAATTAATATTTTGCTAATTATTTAAATCTCATTTTATTTGTATAAAAGTTTTTTTAAAAAATAATTTTGCCTATATATTTCGGGCTTTGTTTTGGTGAATGTACTCCCAGGTATTCTATAGTGTGAAGTGTATTTTATTTTTTTTTTATTTTTTTTTTTTGTATCAATCAACATTTATTAAGCACCTATTTATATATGGACCAGGTACTAGGGATACAAATATAATCAATGAAATGATCCTTACTGGAAAGGAGTAAGGAGGGTTTTACTTTAGAGAGGGAAGTAATCATATCTAATTTCCCCTAAAGAAGAGAAGGGGGGTGAGTGGACTTGGCTTTGCAGGAGAAGAGGTTGGAGCTACTTAAAAGTGGGGAGAAAGGAAGGCACTCCCTCCTTGGCTCCCTCAGTAGTGGGGTGGGGAATGTGAAATCCAAAGTGTGTGGGGGTGTAGGTTTCCAAGCAGACAGCTCAGGTTTGAGGGGGAAGAATTCAACTTGGGAAGCCAGGGTTTCAGCAGAGCCAGACTGTGTCAGGCAGGATGCTGGGGTCCAGGAGTGTCAGACTGGGAGTAAATCTTGGCTATGGTTTTGCATGTAGATTGGTTAGATTTTATGCCTGATGAGGGTTAACCCAAGAGAAGCAACAGCAGTGTCAAAGTCAACAAGGGGAAACTGGCCCCCCACCTGAAGATGCCTGGGGCAGAGCCAAAAGCATAATATTTAGCCACAGCTTCATTGGGGGTTCCCTGGGCTGGGTCGAACCACATGTGGATGCATTTGCCGCTGCCCCGGCCAAAAGAGCTTGCTTTATAAGAGTGACTCCAAATGTTCTCACAGAGGGAGGCTGGTGTGGGGAAGTAAAATGTGAAAGAGTGGCAGGCAGCCTCAGCTGGGCACTTGTTAATCCCTGAAGTCCAGTTCCAGCCTTTGTGCCAGTTCTCTTTGCAGGTATAAGAGGATTGGCAGTCCTCCCACCACTGGTTACAGTCCTCCTTGCACAGGGGAACATTCAGGATCCGTTCCCTCCGCCAGCTTGAGGACACCGGCTGGATCCAGGGTCCCAGGTTGGGAGAGCACTCATAGAGACAAGTGTCCTGTATAAAGTGGCGTTTGCAGGCTTCGGTCATATTTCCACAGTGGTTATAGTTGAAGTGGTACAGGTAAGAAGTGTCTTCATGGGCGCCATGGCTTGTTTTTACAGTGCAGCAGGCATTTTTCTTCCATGGGCTACACTGCTGATGAAGGTCATCTTCTGGACCAGGCTCTGCCTTGTGGTGTTTAGCATCCATGCAGACATTGAGCAGATCATTACCCTTCCGAACCCCATGGGCCATGGCCATGAGGCTCAGGAACAGCAACCCCCATCCTAGTTGAGGCATGATCTCTGGGACCTGTCTCCTCTAGGTTCCCAGAGATCCAAAGAAAGCCTGGAGCCCAAAATAATAGCAAAGCGTGAAGTGTATTTTAAATAGGGTATCACTTACTATCACTTCTTTTAGGACTTTGCTTGTAATATATAAGAATGTTGATGATTTATATGAATTTACTTCATATCCTGATACTTTCCTAAAATTATTGTTTCAGCTAACTTTTTTAGTTAAGTCTTTGAAATTTTCCCAAATATACCACAATATCATCTGCAAAATTGATTGTTTTATTGCCTCATTCCTTGTTTTGATTCCTTCTATTTCTTTATCCTCTCTTATTGCTATTGTTAGAATTTCCAATAAAATATTGAATAATATTGGTGACAGTGGACATCCTTGTTTCACCTAACCTCCCTGAGAAGACTTCTGGTTTATTCCATTAAAACATTGCTTGTTTATGGTTTCAGATAAATGTTTTTTTTTTATCAATTTAGGGGAAAAAACAATTTACACTAATGCTTTCAATTGTTTTTTTGATAAAAATTAATGTTGTACTTGCCTGAAGCTTGGGACAGTAACACCCCCTTTCCACTAAGGTGACTAAATTCTAATATGAAGTCCAACATCAAGAAATAGGCTGGGAAAAATGAGAAAAACAACAAAAAAGAATCTGACTATAAAAACTACTATGGTGATAGGGAAGCTCAAGATACAAACTCAAAAGACCATGGTTTGAAAACATCTACAAGGAAAAATTAAAAGAAAAAAATACAGATTGGGTATAAGCCAAACAAAAAATGTTAAAAGAGATAACAATATTTTAAAAAGACTAATAAAACGATTTTTAAAATGAAATAAGAGTGGTAGAGGAAAAATAGAGAAAAGAAACTAGAAAACATGAGGAAATTATGTAAAGAAAATTAAGTTTGATAAAAAGAGGCACAACAAATACTGAAGAAAATAAGTCCTTAACATTTGAATTAGTCAAGTAGAAGCTACAAAATAAAGTATAAAAAGTGAAAAACAGAAGAAAACCTGAAATATCTCAAAGGAAAAAAAAAAACAAATGACCTGGAAAATCAATAAAAGGGAGATACTTTAGGAATTACTGGGTTACCTGAAAGCCATGATCAAAAAAAGAGCTAAGATATATTTCTAGAAATTATCAAGGGGTACTGTCTGGATATTTTAGAACCACAGCATAAAGTAGAAATGGAAAGAATCCATCAATCATCTCCTGAAAGATGCCTCCCCCCGCAAAAAAATGAAAATTCCCAGGAATATTACAGCCAAATTCCAGAGTTCTGAAATCAAGGGGAAAATACTATAAGTAGATAGAAATAAACAATTCATATACCATGGAACCACAGCCAGGATCACACAAGATTTAGCAGTTACCATAATAAGAGTGACAGACTTGAAATATGATATTCTGGAAGGCAAAGGAATAGGATTTCAAACAATAATAATCTGTACAGCAAAGCTGAGCATGATTCTTCAGGGGGTAAACGTACATTTAATAAAATGTGAGACTTCCAAGCATTCCTGATTAAAAAAAAAGAAAGTTGAATTGAAACTTTGACATTCAAAGATAAGACTGAAGAGAAGCATAAAATGGTCATCATGAGTGAGAAATCAAAAATAACTTAATATTAAACTGATTACAATCTGAAAGGAGACAAAGGACAAGGAACTCTAATGTAAAATTATTTCTAGCAGCTCTTTTTTGTGGTGGCAAAGAAAGAACTGGAACCAATGAAGATGGCCATTGGTATGGGAATGGCTGAAAAATTATAGTACATTATTAACATACTAAAAAAATTATGGATATGGTTTTAGAAAAACCTAGGGAAATCTATATGATGAAACAAAGTGTAGTGAGAAGAATGAAGAGAATATGATATATGAGAAGAGCAATACTGTAGTGATAACCAACTGTAAAAGACAGACACTCTGATCAAAACAATGATCCACTCTTTCAAAGGATTCCTGATGAAAAATGTGATTCACCTCCAGAGTGAGAATGGATGGACTGTGAATGCAGATTGAGGCAGATTTTTTTTACTCTGTTTTGATTGTTTTTCTTCACAACATGGCTAATGTGGAAATATGTTTTGCATAACTTCATGTATATGTACATATATATGTGTATATAATAAGTATTGTATTTTGTGCTTTCTCAATAGGTAGGAGAGAGAGAAAGGAGAGAGAAAATTTGGAACCAAAAATAAAAATTTTAAAAATCAACAACAGCAATGACAAAGATCCAGTGGTCCCATTGATAACTATATGCACCAAAGGATGGCAAAGATCCCATTATCCCAATACTATCTGTATACCTGAAAGAAATAAAAGACGGGAGGGAAATGCTGCTATCCTGCTTTGGTAGCAAAACAATTTGTTGCAGTGAAAACTTGAAAACAATTTGTATTTTTGATGGTTAAGTAATCATTTAGCAAACTATTGTATGTGGATGTAATAAAGTAATCTTTTATGCCATAAGGATTGAGAAATATGGAAATTTTAAAGAGGGAAATCATTTGCATGACCTGATATAAAGTGAAAAAGAGAAATTGGAGAACAATATAGAAAGTGTCTACAGTAATATAAAGGCAAATTAATTCTGAAAGTCAACAGAAGTCTGGTCAAGTACAGTGACCCATATTTGTTCAAGATGACTGAGGTCATAATTAATTTCCTTCCTTTCAGATATAAAGTAGTACATTCTAAAGGTGGAAAGGTGCATTTCCAGTCATTAGCAATCATTAGATTAGTCAGTTTCTCGTATTTTTTTTATGGGTGTCAATTTTCTGTTGAGAAATAGGTGATGTGTCAAACCACAATGTAACACTAAAGGAAATGTTCAGCCCCTGAGCTGTTTTGGTGAAAAGAGGAAATCTGGTATTGTGTCAATTTGAAATATGAAAAAGAAAAGTATTTTTGAGACACAAGGCCAGTGTCTACCCAGCCTTGATATTTTCATTCACATGGTCTACTGAACTCAGAGATGTAGTGATACATCAGAGTGATAATTGCTTTATAAACTCAGATAAATCAGTTATTTAGTATTCATTTATTAAATACATCTTGAGTGACAATTACTGAGCTAAGAATAATGTTTTCTTAATGAAAATATAAAGTGTCCACCTTTTCCCCCCTAATATTTCTCTGACACCATCTGAGGGAGAGATTTTCAGCATAGACCTGACAAACAGGCATGCAGATATGTCAACAAATCATCTGTCTATATGTCTTAACTAGCTAAATCATCCATGTTGAATTAACAAATATTCATTCAGTTTTTACTAACCCTTTCTCCTGTGTTTCTTCATTTGTCAGTCTAAATTGCTCTAACAGAAAAGATCGTTTAAGTTTCTGGACTGTCAGGAATAGAAAGCATGGGGTAGTGAGAAGTATGGCAGATTTGGACTCTGAAGACTGGGTTTAAGTGCAAATTCTACCATGTATAAGTCATGTTTCCTGGGTCTCTTTGTCCTCCAAAACATGAAGGAATTGGCCTAAGCAAATGATGTCAAGCACTCAGTGGGCAACACTCCCACATGTAACAGAATCAGATTAAAATATAAGCGGGAAACATTTAAGGAATTAATAAAAATACAGGCAAACACAAATCAAATTAATTCACATATTTCTTTTTTTTTTTTAAAGCAATCGGGGTTAAGTAACTTGCTCAAGGTTACACGACTAGTCATTATTTATGCTCGGGTGCTCATTTTCTGAGGCTGGATTCGATCCCGGGTCATCCCAACTCCGAGGCCGGCGCTCTTACTGCGCCACCTAGACGCCCCAATTCACATATTTCTAAGTCAATATTCAACCTTCAGGTATCCCTAAGTAAATTTAGTGTCTCCAATTCTATTTGAGTTTGACACAGCTGGGCTAGATGACTCTTTAAACCAATTACAACTCTAAACTCCTAATGTCTTATTTTCTGAAATTAATTAGTCATCTAGGACCTCAGTTATATCATCTCTAAAATGAGAGTGTTAGCTAGATAATCTCTAAAGTTCCTCCTAGCTCTAAACTAGGACTGGACCAGACAATTGTCCCGAAGTATAATAGCCAAAGTCTAATGATGCTAAAGGCAACAGTTGTTTAGCTCCTTGTTAAATAAATACGGCACGAGGACGAAGAGTATTCTTGTCGATTCTTCCAGATCTGCAGGGGCTCATTACCGTTAGCTCTCTTCTATCCCGTGTCCCATAGGACCCCATTCAAAGCTCTGGGTGACCTGTCTGTGGGTGCTCTTACATCATGAAATATCAAGATTTCCTCTTGTAATTCCTCTTCCTTTTCAATCCACAGAAATGAGAAGAGGGTAATCAGCTAATTGATCAGACTGAGATGAGGATAATTGGAGTCAAACTGGAGACAGAAGGCTTGAAGATTTGTCCGAAGCATTTTCTCATGCCCTGTGCTGCCCTATGTCACTCCATATGCTCTCCAAAACACACTATTCTTTCCTAGTTCAGAAAATAAAGACTCGCAGAGGAGCAGGTATTTGCTTGCAACCACCCAATTAAAAAGGGAAAACTTTGGCTGAAAACTGATTTGAGATTACCCAGGAGTCATTTGGCTTGCAATATACTTGAACTAAAAAAAAAAACAACAAGCCAGGTTTGTTGTGTCTCCAGAAAGGTGAGATTATCAAAACATGTTTGTCCAGCTAATGGTGTGTCAGGTACCTCTGTCTCTGTCTGTCTGTCTCTGTGTGTCTTTCTGTCTCTCTTACACACACACACACACACACACACACACACAGTTCAGAATTCCCTTTCATCCTTAAATCTATTTTTTCACCAGGCTTCTTTAGTTTTAATTTTTATTTGCATCCCAGAATAACCAAAGACTAAATGGTTCCACATCATTTAACACTTATAAGGTCATCTATCTTCCTTATTACACTGTAACTTTACAGTGTTATTGATGCAAATCCTATGAAATAACTCGTGCTATACCATAATCCTTATTTTAAAAGAATAGATTAAAAGCTCTCATTTATTGAAAATGTTAGAGAAAGCTTTCTCTGTCTTCATTGTGAGCTCCTTTGCTTTCTCCTGATCATCTAATAAATGGTGAAGTTCTCCAAGATTCTGGCTCTTCCCCGTCATTCCTGTGCTTTCTTTTGTCCAACTGATCCAGTCTTTAAGAACTCATCTTGTTTAACCCCTCATTTTAATTATAAGGGGACTGAGGCACAGGGAGGGGAAGTGATGATTAAGGCTATAAAATATTAAATGGCAGAGCCAGGCTTTGAATATCAGCCCTTTATCTCTAACCCCTGCACATTTCCCCATTATAATCTGATCTTTTAATTATATTTAAGGCCCTTGCCATTATGATTCCAATCAAAACACTTGATAAATTACTTCTATCCACAGACTCTCTGGTCCAGCCAAACTGACCTTTGTGCTGTTCCTCACACGTGGCACACTACATTTCATCTCTGTGCCTTTGCTTCAATTGTAATGCCCTCCTGCTTTACACTCATCTCTTCAAATTTCTCCTTTGCTTCAACTCAAATTCTAACTCCTATTTTCCTGATCTCCTTCACTACTAGTCCACTAAATTATTTTATTGATTAGAAAAGTTGACTATACTGAGATGTGGCTATGCCATCTGTATCTATAGGATGTAAGATTCTCAAGGACATAGTCTTTTTCACTTGTGTTTGTGTCCACATTTCTTTTTGCAGTATCTAGAACATAGTAGGTATTTTGATAAAGATTTGTTGGTTGATTGACTGATGGAATAATCTGTCTCCTAAGCTCAGTAATTGTGTTAACAGTTGTCTCTTGGGGATCCCCTCAAACTAAAGTTATATCCCCAAAGTTATCACTTAATAGTTTCTATTGTTATCATTATATTTATCATTATCAATGTTGTATATTATATTATTGCTACCATCAGTCTCCTAGTCACTTCAGTTCAAAATCACTGTGTCACCTTTGATTTCTTCCTTTCTTTTAATCTACTCATCTAAATGGTTGCTAAATTGTATTGATGCCAACTCTGCAACAGCTCTCCCATCTTCCTTTGTAGAGGTTTTATTAAAGCCTATTGTTTTTACTTGAGGATCAGCTAAGTTCCCCAACTTGATATAATGAGCCTTCCCTTGTAACAAAGAAAAACAGTTCATCAAACCAAATGACCATCCTTTCTGATAGTCTATATTACTTTCTATAATGATTGCCCCATGCCACTCCAAGGAAAATAGGTAGATTCATCTCCTTACTCTTCTTTAGCTCCTATCCATTCATCCCATTTTCACTCCCAATATTCTATTCTATTCTCATTATTCTAAGCTATTGTATTACAACAATCAAATCCCCCTCTTTCTATCTCCACTCCAATTGGAATTATAAATCATTGCTAGATTGATCTCTCTTATACACAGACATGGTACTGTGTAACTCCATCTTTAAAACAAAACAAAACAAAACAAAAACAAAGAACAAACAGGAAAAAATACTTTCAATCCCTTTACATGACAGAATAAAAGCCAAACTCCTCACCTTGGCATTCAAAGTCTTGCATATCATGGCCCACTTTATTTTAAGATTATCTCCCACTCTTACCTTGTAATATAATGGAATATAATGTAATTTGCCAAAATTACATTACTCATAATGCCCCAACTTCACTTTATGATTTCTGGTCTGTGGGACCTTTGCTCATGTTTTCTCTTTTGTTTAAAATAACAATCTCATAAAAAATCCACCCATCACCATCCTGCGCACCCATTCAAAGCTCTTCGTTGTTAGGAAGAAGTTGATGGCTTCTTCCCCAGTTGCAGAGATTCGTGATGTGGAATCTCAGTTGTGTCTTCCCAGCTCCTTCAAAATCTCTGCTTGACATCCAAAACCTTCTACAGTCAGGCATAACCCTGCCTTCATTGTCCCACTATTCCCCTCCATGTATTTTATGCACCTACCAAGCTTTAACTTGACCCCTTACATATCCCTTACATATCCCAATCAATTCCCCAGCTCTGTGACTTTTTCTTGAACCAGCACAGGCTTGCCACGTTCTCCATCTCTCCATTCACTGTTGAATGAACTCTTACCAATCCCTTAAAATCCAACTCAAATGCCAGTTCCTCTAAGATATATTCTTTACTTCCTCCAGTTAGATATTATTCAACCCTTTTGAACCTCATCAAAGTCTACCTTTCTATGCATTTGTCATATATTATTTCATAGTTGGTGGGTGCACTGCAGTATAATGGATAGAATAATGGCTTCAGAGCCAGGAAGACATGTGTTCAAGTCAAGCTTTTAATGCATCCTGGCTGTGTGATCTCTGGGGAAGTCTCTTTCCATCTCATTGTTTTAGGGAATTCTCCAAGAGCGAAGATGACGAATTTCAATGGTAGAGGGCATTTCTTCTTCTGGGAGTTCCCTTTTCCAATAAAATCACAGTTCCATTCTGCATACCTACTTCATATCATAGCTAGTTTTTATGTATCCCATAAAATAGACACCCAAAGGACTAAATTTTAAGTCCTTTTGTGTCCTTATGCTCTTGGCTCGAAGTCTGGCATTCACTCCTAGGCATCATACTTGTGATTCTGGCTCTGTCACTTGCTACCACTTCCTCACATTTGATCATATCCCTCCACGCCAGTGAGCTATCGTTTTCTGTATTCTGTAAAATGAAGGATTTGGATTCAATAATTTTGAAAGCCCATTTGCAGCTTGAATTTTCTGGAATATGAATGAATGAATGAAATAGCAATTAATAGATTATTACTATATGTTAAACTCTGGGGAGGCAAAAGAAAAGTCAGTCAGTCTCTGCTCTCTAGGAGCTCACGTTCAGATGTGGGAACATAACATAGAGAAGATTTCAGCTGCAAGTTGGATGAAATGGATCTATGGCCCTTGGGATGGAGCAGCAAAGCAGATGATAATGCCTATTCTTTAATGTCAACTTATGATGTTGAATCATTAACAGCATTGATGACATTTTCTGAAACTTCAGTCACTGTGACTATAGATCTGGCAGAGAAAAATGCTGGATTAAATCTCCATGAAGGTTGCTTCTTGGGATGATGGCTTTTGTGGCCAGGTTGGAAGTAGGGTCAGTGATCTGTAGGGCTCTCGGACTTATCTACCCATTAGAGGGTTTGTTACCTCATTTCTCCCTTTTTCTTCTCACAGGAAAAGAATGAGCAATACTACTTTGGTGACTGAATTCATCCTCATGGGGTTCTCTGAGGTCCATGAGCTACAGATATTGCATGCTGTGCTATTCCTATTGATTTATCTGGGAGCTCTGCTGGGGAATCTACTCATCATTGTCCTTACCACCTTTGATGAGTGGCTCCACACCCCCATGTATTTCTTTCTGAAGCATTTGTCCTTTTTAGATCTCTGCTACATCTCTGTCACTGTTCCCAAATTCATCAGCAATACCCTGGTCAACAGAAACTCCATCTCCTTCCTAGGATGCATCACCCAAGTGTTTTTAGTGGTTTTCTTAGCCTGTACAGAGTTAGCCTTGCTCACAGGGATGTCCTATGACCGCTATGTGGCCATATGCCATCCCCTACACTATGCAGTCATCATGAAGAGAAGGACCTGTATGAAGCTGGCAGCTTCCTCCTGGCTCAGTGGGGGACTTTCAGGTCTCCTACACACAGCCACCAGCTTTTCCTTGCCGTTCTGTGATTCTCCCAGGATCCACCAGTTCTTTTGTGAGATCCCCCAAATTCTCAGACTGTCCTGCTCAGACAATTACTCAGCTGAAGTTGGAGCCCTTGTTGTCACTTCTTCTTTGAGTTTTGGCTGTTTCCTCTCTATTGCCTTCTCGTACATCCACATATTCTCAACCGTTCTGAAGATCCCCTCTGTGGCAGGCCGGTCCAAAGCCTTCTCCACTTGCATGCCTCATCTTCTTGTCGTCACTATCTTTCTCCATAGTGCTGCAGTTGCCTACCTAAAGCCAACCTCAGCCTGTCCCTCTTTAGTAGACCGATTGGTGTCTGTCTTCTATACTGTTGTGCCCCCTACTCTAAACCCCATCATCTACAGCCTAAGGAACAAGGACATGAAAGCTGCCCTGAGGAAGCTGGTGAGGAGATCATGTTAATGTTCCTTTCAAATTTTGAGCCAGTCAATTGTGCATCGAATTATTCAAAATGATGGAGGATTTCTCATTGAAAGGACTGAAACAACACTACCAGCTTGCGTCACTGCAAAGCACTCATGATTTTAGCTTTCTATGTCCTTTATTCTTTTCATCTTGTCTTTCTCATCATTCCTTATGTTTCTCTTTCAGGTACTCCCATCTTCTCCAATACTTAAACCTCAGAGGTGGTTGGTTGTTGGTTGTTGAATCATTTCTGTCATGTCTCTCTTATTTGGGGTTTTCTTTTCAAAGATGCTGGAATGGTTTGCCACATTTCCATCTCAAGCTCATTTTACAGATGAAGAGCTAAAGCTGCTTTCCAACATTCTTAGCTCTCATGTCCTTTAAAAATTTACTTGATATTGATAATACTTTTTCTCTACTTACTTTCATTGTGAGACTTCTCAGGTCTGTATGTCCTCATCACTCACTCCATTTTAAACTTAATATTCATTCGCACCTCCATTCCTGGAGTGAATGAAATATAGCCCACCTCTTAAGGAATTTATGCTGTACTAAGGGATATAGCATGTACATAGATGGGTAAATACAAGATCATTTGAAATAATTAAGAATAAATGGTATTTATTTAGTACTCAGCAGTTTGTAAAGTACTTTACAAATGTTTTCTCATTTCATCCTCATAACCCCGGAAGTTACTATTATCACTCTTTATAGTGATAGTTACAGTTGAGTGAACTAAGGCAGAGTTGCTAACTAAGGTTAGCAACTTGCCCAGGGTCACACAGCCAAATAAGAATATGAGGTAATATTTGAATGTAGGTCTTTCAGACTCCAGGCTCAGCTCTCTGTCCCTTACATCACCTACAAAGCAATGTATTCACTGAATGCCTACTATAGATGTGCTTAGTTTCCGGGCCATTAATTCTGTGTACTTTACAACACATTGTCCTTGTTTAGTTCATTGTGACTAATCACTTACATTTATGTCTTCCTATTTCTTTTAACTCCTATGTTTCTATTTCAAAGCTTATACTCAGCTTGGTCTTTCCATCAGGAATGATTGGACATTTTCTCTTTCATTAACAATACATTTCATTAACAATACATTTCTCACCTGTTCTTTTTTTTCTAAAAGCATTATCTTGTTTACTAATCAATATAGTCTATTGATAGCTTTGGTTTTGATGTCTAAATTTATCCCCATAATATATCTCTGTCCTCTTCCCTGGAAGTCATCCCATATAACAAAATACTAGCAAAGCAATTACAGAAATATATCACAAGGATTATACACTATGACCAGGCAGGATTTATACTGGTAATGCAGGACTGGTTTGAAATTAGGACAATTATCAATATAATTAACCATATAAATAAGAAAATCAACAGAAATCATGTGATTATCTCAAGAGATGCTGAAAAATTTTTGACAAAATACAGGACCCTATTAAAAACACTAAAGTTTGTAGGAAAAAAGGGAATATTCCTTAAAATGGCAAGTAATATCTATCTAACACCATCAGCAAGTATTATCTCATGGGAATAAGCCAGAAGCCTTCCAAATAAGATCAGGAATGAAGCAATGATGCCCATTGTCACCACTATTATTCAATTTAGTATTAAAATGTTAACTACAGTTATAAGAGAAGAAAAAGAAATAGAAGGAAATAGAATAGGCAAAGAGGCAACAACTATAATTCTTCACAGATGCTATGATGATATACTGAGAGAACCCTAGAGCATCAACTAAAAATTACTTGAAATAATTAGCAAAATTGCAGGATATAAAATGAGCCACATAAATCCTTAGCATTTCTTTATGTGATTAATAAAGCCCAGCATCAAGAGAGAGAGAAATCCCATTTAAAATAACTGAGCAATATAAAATACTTAGTAGCTTACCTGCCAAGGCAAACCCAGGAAGTATGTGAACACTTTTCCCACAAATAAGGGCAGACCTAATCAATTGGAAAAATATTAATGGTTCATGGGTAGGCAGAGATAATATAATAAAAAATAGTAGTTCTGCATAAAAATTTACCTATTAAATGTAATACCAATCAAAGTATCAAAAATTATTTGATAGAAACAGAATTTTTTTTAAAAAATTCATCTGGAACAACAAAAAGTCAAGAATATCAAGGGAATTAATGAAAAAAAAAGGAAGATGGCCTATCAATGCCAGAACTTCATAGCTCCTTATTCCTTACACATTTTTTCTCTGTATAGTTGAATCATTTATGTTTAAATGTATGTTTTTAAAAAGAGGATAGATTGGGGCAGCTATGTGACACAGTGAATAAAGCACCAGTCCTGGAATCAGGAGAACATGAGTTCAAATCTGGACTCAGGCAATTAACATTTACTAGCTGTGTGACCTTGGGCAAGTCACTTAGCCCCAATTGCTCTGCCTTCCCCCTTCCAAAAAGACAAAAAAGAGGATGGGTTGTATCTAAATTGTTAAGGCATTCTGTTTGAATAAGGCTAAACAGAGAAGTTTGTATCTTTCATAAAATAGGTGCTAAAATATTTTATATGGACTTAAAATGACCAGAAATATATTTTAGTAATATTAGTTTTTCTTTTTTGTGAGGTGGGACAGGTTTAAAACTATAGCTGAAATGGAATCATATTTGTGACATTGCCTGACTTCTCTTCCCATTCTGTGACACTTCTTGAGATCCAAAGGAAAGTAGTAAATTGGAGAAAAAATTACACAGTTTCTCCGATAAAGGTCTTATATCTCAAATATATGAAAAACTTTGTAAAGAATCTATAAAAATGTGAGACATTCCCCAATTGATAAATGGTCAAAGGATATGAATAGGCAGTTTTTCAATGAAGAAATCAAAATAATTTATAGTTATACAAAACATATTCTAATTCATTATTGATTAGAGAAATGAAAATTAAAACAAACTTGAGATATTATTTTGCACCTATAAGTTTACCTAAATAGATTGGAGGAAAAAGTAACAAGTGTTGGAAGGGATGTGGAAAAATTGGGACACCAATTCACTATTGGCGGAACTGGGATCTGATCCAACTGTTTTGGAGAGCAATCTGGAATTAAGCCTAAAGAGTTATTAAACTGCCTATATCCTTTGGCCCAGAAATACCACTACTAGGTCTATTTCCAAAGATGTTTAGGAAAAAAGGAAAAGAAGCTATATGTTCTAACATATTTATAGGAGCTCTCTTCATGGTGGCAAAGAACTGGATGACAGAAGACTGCCAACTGGGGAATGATGAACAAGGTGTGATATATGATTGAGGTGTGTTTGAGTGATGGAGTACTCCTGTGCTCTAGGGAATGATGAGCTTGGTGTTCTCAGAAAAAATATGGCTAGACTTAAATGAAATAATGAAGAGTGAAATGAGCAGAACCAAGAAAACACTGTATACAGTAACAGCAATACTGTTTTAAGAAGGATTTTTAACTAAGTCATTTTCACGATTATAAATACCAAAATTAACTACAAAGGGCACATGAAGAAAGACACTATATGTATCCAGAGAAAGACATGATAAATAGAAGTAGGTATAGGATGATTTTACATATATGTATATCCATCTATGTCTATATATACACAGACAGACATACACATACACATGCATATTTGTGTGTAATAGTAGCCATCTCTAGGGTGGGGAAGAAAAAAAGGAAAAAAAAGAAATTTACATGATAACTTTATTATATATTTAAAAGGAATAGCAAATAGTACCTAATAGATTTGCAGTTTCATATGGAATCATAATTTTTTTATTCTGCTACATTATAGAAATGCTTGTTTTATTTCACAAATCAAAAATAAATAAGATAAAAAAGGAAAAGATCCTCATACGAATGAAACATTTATTCTGAAGACAAGGATGCACAGAGAAAAGTTATGGATCTCCTAGAATAACATGTCAAGTAAAAAAATTAATACTGTAACAAGGAATAATATAAAGAGCTGCCCAGAAATTCCAAACACAGAAAACAAATTACCAGTTAAAAGAGCTCACAGATCATTTCCAGAATAAGAAAAAAATGTCTTGCAAATACCAAAATACATAGTAGTAAAACTGTAAAATTCTAATGATAAACAACAAATTCTTCAAGTGATCAGGAGAAATATGCTCACCTATAAAGGAAAGGAAATTTAAATAATAAAGCTATTCTATAGCCACTGGAGGAAATGGATAATGAGTTCTAAAAGGCAAAGGAACTTAAGATCCAAGTCAAAGTAACATCCTTTAGAAATATGAAACTAAGGGGTGGAGCCAAGATGGCAGAGTAGAAACAGCTCATCCAAGCCTCTCTGCCCCCAGATTCCCCCCAAACTATGTAAAAGGGGACTCTGAACAACTTCTGGAGCCCCAGCACCCACAGAACGACACAGAGAAGCTAACCTTCTGCTGAGGACAGCCCAGCAGCCCTGCAGGAAGGACCAGCGCAGAGGTCTGGGACCTGGCAGTGCGCAGAGCTCAGGAGCTGAGAAGAGCCCAGGTCCTCATGAGCCGAGGTTTTAGCCCCAGGGCGGCAGGGCCAGCAGCAGGCTGGAGGAAACCCAGAACACTAGGAGGTGTGGTGACTCCAGAATTATCAACATAGACATGCCTAGGACAAAGTAGGAGGTTAGTGTCCTATGGACTTTGGGACCTGTATTTGGGGAATGCGTCAGCTCCCTCCCCTGGGGGCTAGAAGCCACTGAGGACAAATGCCATTTTGTAGTTTTCATAGGCATTTCCGGCTCCCAGCCTACAAATCGTGGGGAGATCCAGCGATCAGTCTTGGGGGGTAATCGCTCTTGCTTTAACCTCCCTGGATCTGGATTGTGATCTAAGGTGGAAGTCATGGGTGGGTTTACAGCTTGCCAGAAACGGAAGTTGCCCCCCACAAGTTCGGGACGAAAATTCCTCTATCTGGCCTTAAAGCCATAGTGTGGCAACAAGCCCAAAAGTCAAGTAATTAAGTGGCAACATGCCAAGGCAAAGGAAACAGAAAAATGCAACCCTAGACTCCTATTTTGGGGGCATAGAGTGGGAAAAGAACTGTGAGGTCAGAAGTCCTGCTCCAAAAGCCCCAGGGGAAAACATGAGCGGGTTGCAGGCCATAGAGGACCTTAAGAAGGACTTTAAAAATCAAATAAGAGAAAGTGGAGGAAAAATTGGAAAGAGAAATGAGAAGGATGCAGGAAAAGTATGAAATGAGGGTCAACAGCCTGACTGAGGAAAACAACACCTTAAAAAATAGACTAGCTCAAATAGCAAAGGAGGCCCAAAAGGGCAATGAGGAGAAGAATGCCTTAAAAAGTCTAATTTGCCAGATGGAAAAAGAATCTCAAAAGTTCACTGAGGAGATTCATTCCTTCAGAGTTAGACTGGAGCAATGGAAGCTAGTGACTTTATGAGAAATCAAGATGCTGTTAAGCAGATCCAAACAAACGAAAGATTAGAAGGCAATGTGAAATATCTCATGGGAAAAACCACTGACCCGGAGAATAGATCCAGGAGAGACAATTTAAAAATTATTGGACTACCTGAAAGCCATGATCAAAGAAAGAACCTAGAAATCACCTTCAAGAAATTCTCAAGGAAAACTGCCCTGATGTTTTAGATCCAGAGGGCAAAATAGAGGTTGAAAGAATCCACAGATCACCTCCTGAAAAAGATCCCAAAAAGAAAACTCCCAGGAATATTATAGCCAGGTTCCAGAATCCCAGATCAAGGAGAAAATACTACAAGCAGCCAGGAAGAAACAATTTCAATATTGTGGAACACAATCAGAATAGCACAGGACCTGGCAGCTTCTACACTGAGGGATTGAAGGGCATGGAATATGATATTCCAGAGGGTAAAAGAGCTGGGAATGAACCCAAGGGTCACCTACCCAGCAAAACTGAGTATTTTGTTTCAGGGGAAAATATGGTCATTCAGTGGAATAGAGGACTTTCAAGCATTCTTGAGGAAAAAACCAGAGTTGAATACAAAATTTGACATCCAGACACAAGAAGCAAGAGATGCCTGAGAAGGTAATCAGGGAAAATAAATCAAAAGGAACTTATCAAAGTTGAACTATTTACATTCCTATATGGAAAAGCAATAACTGTGACTGATGATATCTTTCTCACTATGAAAATAATGGAAGAAGGGGGTGTGGTTATATGAATACATATGTGAATGTGTGTGTATATGGTTACAGTTATATATGGATAGAGGGCATAGGTTGATTTTGTTGGGCAGGGAGAGTACTCATGGGATGAAATTATGAGGTGAGAGAGGAAAGTGGCAAGAGGAGATGGGGAGAGACATGGTAGGGTAAACTATCTCATGTAGGGAAGTGGGTGCAAAGGAGGGGGAGAATAAGGAAGGCTAAAAAGGCAAAAACACATTCACATTGAATTTGGTTCAGGGAGAAAATGACATACATACTAAATGGGATATCTCAACCTGCAGCAGGATAGGGGGAACGGGGCTGAGAGGAGGGATGATGGATGGGAGGGCATCCTTGGGGGGAGGGGAGGTTGGAAGTACCCACTATAGAAGAGGGACAAGATCATGTAGGGAATGGACCAGGTGGGGGGTGGGATGAGTGGGAGGGAATTATAAGCAGCCTTGTACAACATATCTACCATGATAATGTTTTGCATAGCTAGACATGTACAACATATACTGAATTACTTATATCCCAAGAAGGAATGGGTGACAAGGGAGGAAGGAAATGGATCTGAAATTCAGGGTCGTAACATTAAATGTTTCAAATATATATATAAATACTATTATTAATACTCTTTTGCCTATAATTGGGAGATAAGATGTGCAGGCATTGGGATACAAAGATTCATCTTCCTCTAATGGAAAAGTTGATGGGGGTATGGGAGAAGGTATGGGAGAGAGCAGATTGGAGGAAGCGATATCTTGTGGGACTGCTATTCTGAGAGGTTGGGTAGGGGAATAATGGGGGGAAAATGATTGTAACTCAAAATCTGGCGGAAATGAATGATGTAAAACAGAAGTTAATAAAGTATTTGTTTAAAAAAAAAAATAGACTAGCTCAAATGGCAAAGGAGGCCCAAAAGGGCAATGAGGAGAAGAATGCATTAAAAAGTCGAATTTGCCAGATGGAAAAAGAATCTCAAAAGTTCTCTGAGGAGATTCATTCCTTCAGAGTTAGACTGGAGCAAATGGAAGCTGGTGACTTTATGAGAAATCAAGATGCTGTTAAGCAGATCCAAGCAAATGAAAGATTAGAAGGCAATGTGAAATATCTCATGGGAAAAACCACTGACCTGGAGAATAGATCCAGGAGAGACAATTTAAAAATTATTGGACTACCTGAAAGCCATAATCAAAGAAAGAACCTAGAAATCACCCTTCAAGAAATTCTCAAGGAAAACTGCCCTGATGTTTTAGATCCAGAGGGCAAAATAGAGGTTGAAAGAATCCACAGATCACCTCCTGAAAAAGATCCCAAAAAGAAAACTCCCAGAAACATTATAGCCAGGTTCCAGAATCCCCAGATTAAGGAGAAAATACTCCAAGCAGCCAGGAAGAAACAATTTCAATATTGTGGAAACACAATCAGAATAGCACAGGACCTGGCAGCTTCTACACTGAGGGATGGAAGGGCATGGAACATGATATTCCAGAGGGCAAAAGAACTGGGAATGAACCCAAGGGTCACCTACCCAGCAAAACTTAGTATTTTGTTTCAGGGGAAAATATGATCATTCAGTGGAATAGAGGACTTTCAAGCATTCTTGAGGAAAAAACCAGAATTGAATAGAAAATTTGACATCCAGACACCAGAAGCAAGAGATGCCTGAGAAGGTAATCAGGGAAAACAAATCAAAAGGAACTTATCAAAGTTGACCTATTTACATTCCTACATGGAAAAACAATAACTGACTGATGAAACCTTTCTCAATATGAAAATAATGGAAGAAGGGTGTATGGTCATATGAGTACATATGTGACTGTGTGTATATATGTTTACAGTTATACATGGAGAGAGGTCATAGGTTGAATTTGTTGGGAAGGAATGATACTTAAGGGGTGAAATTATGAGGTGAGAGGGGAAAGTGGCAAGAGGAGATGGGGAGAAACAGGGTAGGGTATACTATCTCATGTTGAAGAAGCAAGGGGAAGTGGTTGCAACGGAGGGGGAGAATAGGAAGGCAAAAAAGGCAAAACCACATTCTCATTTAATTTGGTTCAGGGAGAGAATGACATACAAACTAAATGGGATATCTCAACCTGCAGCAGAATAGGGGGAAGGGGGACGAGAGGGAGCATGATGGATGGGAGGGCATTCTTGGGGGGAAGGGAGGTTGGAAGTACCCACTATAGAAGAGGGACAGGATCAAGTAGGGAATGGACCAGGTGAGGGGTGGGATGGGTGGGAGGGAAATATAAACAGTCTTTTACAATATATATCCTATGGTAATGTTTTGCATAGCTAGACATGTACAATATATACTAAATTACTTATCTTCCTAGAGGGAATGGATGACAACGGAGGAAGTGAATGGATCTGAAATTCGAGGCCTTAAAATTAAATGTTTCAAATATATATAAAAACTATTATCAATACTCTTTTGCATGTAATTGGGAGATAAGATGTGCAGGCATTAGGGCACAGAGATTCACCTGCTCTAATGGGAAAGTCGAAGGGGGTATGGGAGAAGATATGGGAGGGAGCAGATTGGAGGAAGGGATATCTTGTGGGACTGCTATTTTGGGATGGTGGGTAGGGGAAAAAAGGGGAAAAAATTGTAACTCAAAATCTGGCAGAAATGAATGATGTAAACCAGAAGTTAATAAAGCATTTGTTTAATTAAAAAATATATAGTTCAGGAAATAATAGCAATAGCAATAAAACAAAGAGAGAAAATAAAGTCATAAAGATAGGTAAAGAGGAGGGAAAATCCCTATTTGCTGGTAATATGGTGCATATTTGAAAAAATCCTAGCCAATCATCAAAGTTAAGAATTGAGAAAATTAATAGCTTCAACTAAGTTGCAGCCTACAAAACAAATCCTCAAATGTCAAGAGTATTTATATACAATAATAACAAAACCCAAGAGGAAATACTAGAAAGGAAAATATCATTCCAAATAACTACAAATCCATAAAATATCTGGGGACTGAGCTACTAGAACACCTAAAAGAGTTGTTTATACTTACAATGTTCTCCTTAGGAAAATGGGTGGAGGAAAGACCATGGGGAGGTAAAAAGAAAATAATGAACCACATGTGCAGTTAGAGACTAAGGAAAATTTTTACCATGAGACAATACACTCTCAAGCATGTACAGGAATGGATATTTTGAAGAAGGAGGCATAATAGCAAAATGGGTCCAGAGGCTATAAGAAAATAATATAGAAACTTTTTAGAAGAAGAGATCCAAAAGAAATAGAAACTTTAATTCCATCATGAATATGGAGACAAAAGAAAGATGAAATAAGTGTATGGGTTATGAATCAAAGAACGAAAGTCTAGAATAAGAAAGGGAAGATCAATAATAAAGATGCATTTTTCTAAAGGCATAGAAAATTAAAATTTTAAATGCTAATTAATTAATTAATTTGAAGACTTTAAGAAAAATTACCCAAATTGTAGGATTACACAGATGAAATTGAGAATTTAATGTCCTTCGGTTTTAGACAAGTCTAAGAGTTATTGTTCAGTTCTGTCAATCATACCTGACTCTTTGTGGTCCTATTTGGGGTTTTCTTGGTAAAGATACTGGAGTACTTTGTCATTTATTTTTCCAGTCCATTTTAGAGGTGAAGAAACTGAGGCCAACAAGATTAAGTCACTTGCCAAACCTTACATAGTTAGGAATGTATGGGACATATTGGAACTCATGAAAATGAGTCTTCTTGACTTTAGACTGGCACTTTATCTATTGCAACACCTACCTTTATAAAGAGATAAATGAAAAGGAAACAATGAAATTGAATATATTCCTGGAGAAACTAGAGCTAAAAGACGTGTGTCTCCCAAATTGGACTACTAAAAAACATATCTATTTCAACACCACAGGGAGTCAGGAAGACCCTGAGATCAAATAGAGTGGCAGACATCCACTAACTGTGTGACCTTGTAAAATTCACTCAACCTTTGTTTGTTTCAGTTTCTTCATTTGGAAAATTAAAATAATAATAATGCCTATGAGGATCAAATGAGATAGCATTTGTAAGAGTAGTTACAATACTGACTTGGCCTAATTCCAAAGATGATTAGGGAAAAAGGAAAAGAGCCCAATCTGTTCTAATGTGCTTACAGCAGCTCTGTGGTGGCAAAGAACTGGAAACTGAAGAGATGCCCATCAACTGGGGAATGGCTAAAATAGTTGTGGTATATGATTGTGATGAAATACTATTGTGCTACAAGAAATGATGAGCAATAATTTTAGAAAAGCATGGAAAAACTTGCATGAAAAAAATGAACAGGTAAATGAGCAGAACAAAAAGAACATTGTACACAGTAACAACAATATTATTTTAAGAATAACTTTGGGCGGAGCCAAGATGGTGGAGTAGAAACAGCTCATCCAAGCCACTCTGCCCCCAGATTCCCCCCAAACTATGTAAAAGGGGACTCTGAACAACTTCTGGGGCCCCAGCACCAACAGAATGACACAGAGAAGCTAACCTCCTGATGAGGACAGCCCAGCAGCCCTGCAGGAAGGACCAGCACAGTGGTCTGGGAGCCAGCAGCGTGCAGAACGTGGGGAGCCGAGCACAGGTCCAGTCCGCCCGAGTCGCGGTTTTAGCCCCAGGGTGGCAGGGCCAGCAGCTGGCTGGAGGAACCCCAGAACACCAGCAGCTATGGCGATTCCAGAATTAACAACATAGACATGCCTAGGACAAAGTGAGAGGTTAGTGCCCTATGGACTTTGGGACCAGTATTTGGGGAATGCGGCGGCTTCCTCCCCTGGGGCTAGAAGCCTCTGAGGAGACACACCATTTTGTAGTTTTCAGAGGCAGCTCCAGCTCCCAGCCTGCAAACTGTAGGGAGATCCAGTGATCAGTCTTGGGGGGTAATCACTCTTGCTTTAACCTCCCTGGATCTGGATTGTGATCTGGGGTGGAGGTTGTGGGTGGGTTTCTAGCTTGCCGGAAACGGAAGTTGCCCCCCCCCACACACACACATATTCAGGACGAAAATTCCCCTATCTGGCGGCAAAAAGCCATAGTGTGGCAACAAGCCCAAAAGTCAAGTAATTAAGTGGCAACATGCCAAGGCAAAGGAAACAAATTAAACAGAAAAATGCAACCCTAGACTCCTACTTTGGGGGCAAAGAGGGTTGAAGCATAGGGGAAGAGGACTGTGAGGTCAGAAGTCCTGCTCCAAAAGCCCCAGGGAAAAACATGAGAGGGTTGCAGGCCATAGAGGACCTTAAGAAGGACTTTAAAAATCAAACAAGAGAAGTGGAGGAAAAATTGGAAAGAGAAATGAGAAGGATGCAGGAAAAGTATGAAATGAGGGTCAACAGCCTGACTGAGGAAAACAACACCTTAAAAAATAGACTAGCTCAAATGGCAAAGGAGGCCCAAAAGGGCAATGAGGAGAAGAATGCATTAAAAAGTCGAATTTGCCAGATGGAAAAAGAATCTCAAAAGTTCACTGAGGAGATTTATGCCTTCAGAGTTAGACTGGAGCAAATGGAAGCTAGTGACTTTATGAGAAATCAAGATGCTGTTAAGCAGATCCAAGCAAATGAAAGATTAGAAGGCAATGTGAAATATCTCATGGGAAAAACCACTGACCTGGAGAATAGATCCAGGAGAGACAATTTAAAAATTACTGGACTACCTGAAAGCCATGATCAAGAAAAGAACCTAGAAATCACCCTTCAAGAAATTCTCAAGGAAAACTGCCCTGATGTTTTAGATCCAGAGGGCAAAATAGAGGTTGAAAGAATCCACCGATCACCTCCTGAAAAATATCCCAAAAAGAAAACTCCCAGAAACATTATAGCCAGGTTCCAGAATCCCCAGATCAAGGAGAAAATACTCCAAGCAGCCAGGAAGAAACAATTTCTATATTGTGGAAACACAATCAGAATAGCCCAGGACCTGGCAGCTTCTACACTGAGGGATCGAAGGGCATGGAACATGATATTCCAGAGGGCAAAAGAGCTGGGAATGAACCCAAGGGTCACCTACCCAGCAAAACTGAGTATTTTGTTTCAGGGGAAAATATGGTCATTCAGTGGAATAGAGGACTTTCAAGCACTCTTGAGGAAAAAACCAGTATTGAATAGAAAATTTGACATCCAGACACCAGAAGCAGGAGATGCCTGAGAAGGTAATCAGGGAAAAGAAATAAAAAATAACTTATCAAAGTTGAACTATTTACATTCCTATATGGAAAAACAATAACAGTGACTGAGGAAATCTTTCTCAGTATGAAAATAATGGAAGAAGGGTGTATGGTCATGTGAATACATATGTGAATGTGTGTGTATATGGTTACAGTTATATATGGATAGAGGGCAAAGGTTGAATTTGTTGGGAAGGGAGGATACTCAAGGGGTGAAATTGTGAGGTGAGAGAGGAAAGTGGCAGGAGGAGATGGTGAAAGACAGGGTGGGGTAAACTATCTCATGTAGAGGAAGCAGGGGGAAGTGGTTGCAGGGGAGGGGAAAAATAGGAAGGCAAAAAGATGAAACCACATTCTCATTGAATTTGGTTCAGGGAGAGAATGACATACATACTAGGTGGGACATTTCAACCTACAGCAGAATGGGGGGAAGGGGGATGAGAGGAGGGATGATGGATAGGTTGGCATCCTTGGGGGGAGGGGAGGTTGGAGGTACCCACTATGGAAGAGGGATGGGATCAAGTGGGGAATGGACCAGGTGGGGGGTGGGATGAGGGGGAGGGAATTATAAGCAGCCTTGTACAATATATCTACTATGATAATGTTCTGCATAGCTAGACATATACAATATATACTGAATTACTTATCTCCCCAGAGGGAATGGGTGACAAGGGAGGAAGGAAATGGATCTGAAATTCAAGGTCTTAAGATTAAATGTTTCAAATATATATAAATACTATTATTAATACTCTTTTGCTTGTAATTGGGAGATAAGATGTGCAGGCATTGGGACACAAAGATTCACCTTCCTGTAATGGAGAGGTCGAAGGGGGTGTGGGAGAGTATATGGGAGAGAGCAGATTGGAGGAAGCGATGTCTTGCGGGACTGCTGTTCTGGGAGGGTGGGTAGGGGAAAAACTGGGCGGGGGGGGCGGGAATGATTGCAACTCAAAATCTGGCAGAAATGAATGATGTAAAACAGAAGTTAATAAAGCATTTGTTTAAACAGAAAAAAAAATTTTAAAAAAAGAATAACTTTGAGTGAATAAGTTATCTTGTCTATTGTAAATTCCCAAATTAACCATAAAGAACATATAAAGAAAGACACTATCTCCAGCCAGAGAAAGAACTAAAAAATAGAAATATGTATAGAATAATTTCATATATAGATACCTATTTGCATGTAATGTTAGCCACCTCTAGGGGGAAGCAAAAAAGGAAAAAAAGAAATCTGTATTATAATATTATTGGAAATTTGAAATGAATGGCAAATAATACAAAGTAGATTTGCAATTTCTTATACCATTTTCTTTTTCATTGCACTGTTATGGAAATGCTTATTTTCTTCCATAAATTAAAAATAAGATTAAAAATAATAGTTAGGGGGCTGCTAGGTGGCACAGTGAATAGAGTGCTGGCCCTGGAGTCAGAAGGACCCGAGTTCCGAGCCGGCCTCAGACACTTAACCCACACAAACAAAAACCTAGCCGTGTTACCTTGGGCAAGTTACTTAACCCCAATTGCCCTAAAGGGGAGGCTAGGTGGCACAGTGAGTAAGAGCACTGGCCTCGGAGTTGGGATGACCCGAGATCAAATCCGGCCTCAGAAAATGAGCACCCACACATAAATAATGACTAGCCATGTAACCTTGAGCAAGTTACTTAACCCCAATTGCTTTAAAAAAAATAAATAATAGTTAGCGCAGTGCTATATAAATGCTTATTCTTTTTCTCTTCCATAAAATAAATTTATAATGTTGAAATATCAAGCCAAATTTTCTGGGATGCAGTTAAAAGGGACTTGAGAGGTGAGGGAAATTATATTCCTACAAATATAAATTAACAAAATGGAAAAGGAGAATAAAAGAATGAAATATGAAGTTTAAAAATTAGTTATCCAACAAAGAAAGACAAAATAAACACAAAAGAAAATATATAAAAATAGAGGAAAAATACGTAGAGTAGAAACAAAAAATGCATAGAAAAATCAATAAAATTAAAAGCTAGTTCTTTTAAAAGACTAATAAATAGATAAATCTTTTTTGCTAATATAATTAAAGATAAATGAGCAGAGAATACATGCAACAAAATAGCAAAGTGGATTCACAACAAAATTAAGAGAAATAAGAATTATCAGAATCTGCTATTATACTAACAAATATGAGAACACAAAACAGAGAGATATCTTCAACAATATGAAATACTAACAATACCAAATAGAGATTTTAAATAATCACATCAGAAAAAAAAATAGAGTGATCCGTAGAGGAAGTGTTAAAGGAAAATAAAAACCTCTTTGTCCTGATCAATTCACAAGAGAAATCTATCAAACTTTTAAAAAAAGTATATTCTTAACAATAGATAAAATACAGTCTAATATTCCTTTTAAAAGACATAGTCTTCAATATATGCCTAAATCAGCAAAAAATAAAATGAAAAATAGAACCGTAGACCAATAAGTTACTGAGTATCAGTTCAAAATTTTAAGTAAAATCATTTCAAATATCTAGGTAATCATTCATTAGGGCAAAGATACATTTATGCTAGGGATGTAAGGATGATTCAGTGTTAGGAAGACAATAAACATAATTAATCATATTAAAAGGAAAAAATATCCAAAATGATTATTACCCCAATAGATGCAGGAAAAAAAAAACAAACCTTTGACAAAGTACAACTCTCAAGTATAGGTATATAGGAAATAATGTAATTTAAATTTATAATATGTTATATAATATCATTATCATATATCTCTTTTAATATAATACTCTTATAATATAATTTATGTTATATTTTAATATAATACTAATTTATACATAATAAATCAATAGAATACAATATACTTTTAAATAATGTATTTTATCATAATAATCAAGATGGTATATGATCTAATAAATGTGATAGGTTATGTGTATATTGTATATTTGATAGCTCACATTTTAATAATTATATAACACGGTTTAATATAATAATAGAAATAATGAATATAATTTAATAGAATAAATAAAATCTATTTAAAATGAAGAGTAGTCACTTTTTTTTAGCATGAACAAATTCATTGATATTATTACCTCTGCTCATGATAGAAAACTCTAAGTAATACACATCTCTGAATACACATACTATGTACACCATGTAAACCTACCCCAGATTAAGAAGCCAAAATGAACCAGTCCATTAACCCAAGTGTACTGATTGTCAGTTGTAGAGCACTGGAAGGTGAGGGACCCAAAGCATCCCTGTCACTTGTAATATAGAGTCATGGGATTTTAACAAGCACGTTGGTCTGACAACAGGCTGGGGTGACTCCAAACAGACAATTTCTTATTGACTATACTGTTCCATAGCTAACCTCCCTCTTACAAGTTCTACCTAGAGCCCTTATAGCTTCCTGTTAGAATGCAATCCCCAGTGATCTATGTATAAGAATGAACAGTCATGCCAGAAAGTTCAGAGGCCCTTTTCATGGCAATGAGACAATGAGAGAAACAACTGGGGTGGAAAGCCAAGGGTTAAAGAGTCATAGATCTAAGAAAGAACAGTGGCTCTGGGCCTAGAAATAGGCTTCGAGTCCAGGCTTTTCTATCCTTTCATCCCATTGGGGGAATGCCTGAACCTCACTCAAGCCCTTCTGTTACCCCACCAGAAGATCCATAAAGGTGAGAAAGTAACCAAGATTTAAAAGAGCTCCCTGCCAGGCCTTTCCTACATCATTTAAATACTTTTTTTTCTCCCCACTCAACTTGCTCTTATTCTTTACAAAAAATATACAATCCCTGGAAACAAGTTGATAACACAATGTGGGAATAAAGATGCACACAGATCCCAAAAATAGACAGATAATTACAGTGAAACAACTGCTCCAAAGGTGTCTGGGGCTGAAAAGTAGGAAAACAAATAGTACAAAGCTACAGTGAGTATTTAGGCTGTGTCAGAAATCCCTCTGGCCTTCTCTTGTCTGGTCTGTATCTGGTAGACCCTTGTGGTCACCTAGCCTTCTTGTGGACTGACAAGGCCAGTGGGACAACAGATTACAGGAGTCAAGAGACTCTGAAGTACCTTCGAGGCTGCCCCAGCTCCCTTAATGCTCCTTTTCCCACAGAACCATGAGAACAAACACTGACTTGGTAGAGGTACCTGGGGGAACAAGGGAGAATGTCAAGAAGATAGTCTACAGTTCAGAAAGGGTCTGTGTGGAAGATGGCCCCAGGGTACCAGGCAGCTAAGGAGAGCTGTGGCCTGGTCCATTCCCAATTCCACACCAGGTCCCTCCATGGCCCACATATTCCCAATACAGGGAAAACAGACTAATGACATCTGAATATCTAGGGGGAAGGTGAGCCCTATTGAAAAATCTAAACAAAGAATTTAAAGGATAAATCTCAATGTTTTCTATCCAAATGTTATCCCTAGATCCTTCTGGCTAAGGAAATAGACTCCTGAATGAAAATTAAAACCACAAAATTTCCTCAGGAACCTTGACTCTAAGCCTCCCTTGAGGATTTGCTAAGCTCTACCAAGATGTGAAAGAAATGTGAAGGGTGAATTTGGTGGGAAGGGATGATTCTTAAGGGGTGAAGTTAAGAGGTGAGAGAGGAATGTGGCAAGAGGAGATGGGGAGAGACAGGGTAGGGTAAACTATCTCATGTAGAAGAAGCAAGAGGAAGTAGTTGCAGGGGAGGGGAAGAACAGAAAGGCAAAAAGGCAAAACCATATTTTCATTGATTCTGGCTCAGGGAGAGAATGACATACATACTAAATGGCATATCTCACCCTGCAGGAGAGTAGGGGGAAGGGAGATGAGGGGGGGGGGATGATGGAGGCAAGGGCATTCTGGGGGGAGGGGAGGCTGGAAGTACCCACTTTTGAAGAGGGACAGGATCAAAGTAGGAAATGGACCAGGTGAGGGTTGGGATGGGTGGGAGGGAAATATAAACAGTCTTTTACAATATATCTACTATGGTAATGTTGGTAATGTTTTGCATAGCTATACATGTACAACACATACTGAATTGCTTATCCTACCAGAGGGAGTGGGTAACAAGGGAGGAAGGGAATGGATCTGAAATTCGAAGTTTTAAAATTAAATGTTTCAAATATATATAAACACTATTATTAATACTATTTTGCATGTAATTGGGAGATAAGATGTACAGGCATTGGGGCACAGAGATTCACCTTGCCCTAATGGTAAAGACGAAGGGGGTATGGGAGAAGATATGGGAGAGAGCAGATTGGATGAGGGGATATCTTGTGGGGCTGCTATTCTGGGGTGGTGGGTAGGGGAAAAATGGGGAAAAATTGTAACTCAAAATCTGGCGGAAATGAATGATGTAAACGAGAAGTTAATAAAGAATTTGTTTTAAAAAAAAGTAATGTGAAGGGCATGAGAACCAGGAGGATGGTCAACCCCTTTGGACATGTGTTTTCCTCGTTTGTCTAACCTCTACTTTCTATTCCTAGGGCTAAACCACAGATTAGTCCTCCAACCTTTCATTCTGACTCCAGAATTCTTTTTTTTTTTTTTGCCACAGTCATTTTTATTAACAGACTATTAAAAAATAGTCATGGTGTAGAGACCTTAGGTCATTCTTCTAATAAGCCTTTTAATCTGGTCTTCCCTGTTACCAGCATCTCCACCTTCCACAAAACGTGTAGTATTGTTCTTCATTCTCCTCATGGTGAAGAGAATTTGAAGGGCCACAGGAAGTTGTTGGCAGCTTTAAAGTGCTTGTCAGCAGCTAGATCTCATGGATCAAGTCCTCTGTGAAGATAATTCCATATTCACCACGAGATTTTGCATTAAGGCATTATTCATCAGAGCAATTCTCTATTTTTTGATCTTGCCATAACCATGTTTGTAGGCTAAGTCATTCACAGCCTTCTGCTTTGGGTAACCCCATATGATGTATGGCTCCACAATCCTCAGCATGTTAATGGGGGCCTTGTTAAGCTTAACAAAAGTGCCATTGAAGATGTGGCTAAGAGGAAGAAGCCACAGTCCTTTTCAGACCTTCGGGCTAAAAACCAATGAAGCCTTGGATTCTAATCCCAGAAGCTAACTTGGCTTCGGCAGGTACGCAGCAGTGGCCAGCGTTGTGTGCCACTCTACCAGCTGGATTTCACTTCTCTGTCGGTACTCCTTACGGTAGGCTTGAGCTTCTTCATAGATAGCTTCTCTGTATTTTCCTGCACTTTTTCACAGCTGTCCTCTTCTTCGAGTGCTCAGCCTTCACTATTGTGAAAGCCTTGCTTTTTTTCAGAAAGGATTCTGGGACACATGGTGGATTCTTCTTTTCTTCTACGCCTGCCATGATTCTAATCAGAAAAAGAGGGGACTCCAGAATTCTTAACAAAGATTACAAAAATTGCTCATCAGTCCTCTCATCACTAAACTGGAGGCCAACCCCCTCCCACAGTATCTGAATGCCATTAACCAGGAAATTGACTGGGGGCCCCAGGAGAGAACAAGACTATTAAAAAAGAACAGAAACTCCAAATAAATAGATAGATGAATGAATGACAAGTGAACAAATAAATAATTGAAGTTTGGGGTGGAAGGAAGGGCTAACTGTGCAGAGCAGTCACAGCATCTGACTATGGAATCTGCCAGTCATAGCAATTCCATAGCTCCCACGAATTGGAAACTAGTCATTATTGGGGGGCACAGCCAACATTCTCAAAGCACTGGGGTTCCCTCACCAGAGATAAGCTTAGGGGAAGGGGAAAACCCAGCCAGCAGCACTTGCAGAGAAGGGAAAGGCCACAGGGGCTTAACTTGGTCCTTGCCAAAGCCTGTGAAACTTCCTTCTGTCAGAATCCCAAGAGAGTCAAATACTTCTTAAATGCTTCTCAGCTAAGGGCAGCTGCCTCTAACTCCTCTTCCCCACCTGGCCATAGAATCTCATCCTGAACACAAGATAAGAGGGAGCAGATGCTCCTGTGGAGAATGCCACACCAACATTCACTACACTCAGATGAGAAGTGGGTCCATTTCAAGGGTTGCTGACTTTCTCCACTAAAACAAGACACATTTTGTTACCCTTATTCTTAAGAATACAAAACAATCCTCCATTCCCTTTCCTGTACAGAAGAGTTTGCTGAATCCAGCTGCTACTGCAATTTGGCATGGAAAACATTTCTGTACTGCCTCTGAAGCTCAGTCTACCCACTTGTAGGTACTGCACCACTGGGGGTCCAATGAGGCTTGGGCTGGGTTCCCAGGCATTGGCATGTTGTGGGTCTCAGAAAATAGCCACATGGGCAGAGGGGGAATGCATGACCCATGGGTTGTAATGGCCTGGACAGGCTCCCCATGGGGCAGCCACTCATCAGGCCAAGCAATTAGTTTATGTAATGGGAAAAAATAGAATCTCTCTAAACAAATATATTAGTAAAACAAGGATGTCCATTGTCCCCACTGTCATTTGGTATAGCTGTGGAAATGCTGTATTGTTGGTCCTTCATTTTAGAAGAGACATATGACATCATGGAGAGATGTCTTGATTTGTGGGTGAGTTGGATTTAAAGGAAGTAGAGTTGCACACAGTCATCAGCCTCACTTCCAATTCCATAGTCATCAAAGTCCAGTGGCAATACAAAATTCAGGATGACCAGTGATGGCCTGGGATGCAGACATTGTAGTCTTTGGTGTATGATCAAACTCTGAGTCCTCCTTCTCCTCTCCAATGGGAGGTAAATTTGGAGGGGCAGAAGCTGCCTGCTTGACTTGGGGTTTACTGGTGTTATTCTTTCCTTCCTTCCTTCCTTCCTTCCTTCCTTCCTTCCTTCCTTCCTTCCTTCCTTCCTTCCTTCATTTTTGGTTTCTTTCTTTCTTTCTTTCTTTCTTTCTTTCTTTCTTTCTTTCTTTCTTTCTTTCTTTCTTCTTCCTTCCTTCCTTCCTTCCTTCCTTCCTTCCTTCCTTCCTTCCTTCCTTCCTTCCTTCCTTTCTTTCTTCCTTTCACAAAACTTTAAACCTAGTTCACTCCAAAGTTCATAATTAATTAAAGGAGCCATCCCTTGACTCACTTCTTAAAGAGGCTTATTCAATGAATGGGCATTACCTCACTCTCAGTGAGTACCTACAAAGGCCTTAGTTTAAAAGGGTCAGGGTCTCCCTTTACATCCTACACCATCTCTAGTCATCCTGATGAATATCTGGTCACTGGATCCAGATGGCTCTGGAGGAGAAAGTGAGACTGGTGACCTTGCACAGCCCTCCCTCACTCAAATCAAAATCAATTGTAAGTCATGTCATCATCTCCCTGATGCCATTGTCCTCTTCAAAAATGAAGGATAAACAAGTGCTCCACAGTGCCTGCTTCAGCTGCCTTGGGATGGCACCACCTCACTCACTGATGTATTTGAGACCTGTTACCTTCAACCTGATTTAAGCCCATCTACCCAAATGGTTTTACTAAGGTATAGCTGCTGTGTTTGCTATAGCTTCTAAAAGTCACAGGTGAGAGCTAAGGACCAGGTAGACATCAAAGGGGGATGGGCAGACCTGAAAAAGTCTCAGCAAGACCTCACACCCAAGGTGCTAATCCTTCATGAGCACTCCATACACCTCACTGGAAATGCCAGCAATAAGACAAGAGAAAAAAAATTAAAGGGATAAAAATATATAAACAGGAGATAAAATAATTTCCATTTGCTGGTGATATGATGGAAATTCTAGGGAATCAGCAATGATACTAATGGGGACAATAGTTTCAATGAATAAACCCTCAAAATCAACAGCATTTCTATATAATAATTACAAAATCCAAGAGGTAATGTGAGAAGGGAAATTAAATTGAAAGAAACTAATGAACAGACTAGTTGAATGGAAGGAAAGGAAGGGGGTGGGTGCGGAATCTACTTGACAGGGGAAAATGGAGGAAAGAATTATGTAACCAAATAAAAGCAGGAGAATAAAGGAACTAATAAGGAAAATAACAAAGGGAAAGGTGAACCAAATGAGAGGACAAGACCAGGGTGAGAGGAAGAGAGCCAGTAGGAACAGAGATGCCTTAAAAAGTTTAAAATACCCAAATGAACAGAATATTATGCTTATAGCAGATGTGGGAGAAAATTTTAACTTGTAAAAGGTAATATATGCTGGTGAGGAAGATGTCGACTTAGGGACTTGAAGAGAAAAACCAATGCAAGCAAAAGGAATAAAGTAATGATAAATGCTAAAATTGGCCATTTTTCATGTATGTATGTTTTGCATTTCTAACTTGTTTGTAAGCTTCCTGAGGACATGGATCATCCTTTACATGTTTTTGTATTTGGTTATCTGTTGGCTACTGGAAATAAAAGGACAGCAGTTTGATATATAACTTAGAACATTCTATTTGAAGTCCCAAGACCTGAGTTCCAGGTCAGACCCTGCTATTAATTAGTTGCTTGAACTTCGGCTGTCAAGTCCATTTAGCCTCTCTACCCCTAGTTATAACCTTTAAACTGGGAGTATAATGACTTGAATAGCTTTCATTACTTATCTCATACAGTTAATACAAGGCTCAAATGTGCTAATGAATTCTTGGTAAAGAGCTTTGTGAAAGCACCACACAATCTTGACGTCAAAAGATTAATGGAGAGCATTCTGGGAAGATGGTGGAATAGGTCAGAAAACTTTCAGCTCTCCAAGCTTCCTCTACAGAAAAAAGCAACATTGCTTCAGAGGGAATGTAGAGTAGCAGGAACGAACAAAAATCAGGGTGAAGCAGTTGTTCTTCCGAGACAACTTAAGAGGACCCCAGTAAAGACCTGGCATCCAAGGGTGAAGGGTCAGGCCTGGGTGAAGTGCAAATACCTCCAGGTCAACTCAGTAATTATAGACAGCAAGCCCTAGGGGTAGCTGGGGTTGAGAGGAAGCCTCAGCCTTCGACAATTTCATTTATTGGCAGTGTGGGGATCTGATGACTGAGGGAAAGGAGACTGAAAGACCTTTCACTGTCAAGGCAAACCAAGCACAGTGTTCTGATCAGATGAATCCTGGACTGTGGCTGCAGGGAGGAGGAACTAGCACACTCCTGGTAGCAGAGGGGTGGGGTACTGCTGACTGTGGCTACTTGCAGAAGAACAGAGTCCCTGGTTTCAGAACCAGGGAAGAGAGGGCGATTGTACTTTGCAGCCACTTTATGGACCACATGGGGTAAATCATTGGTGGTACGGTGTGACTAGGCATTAAAGTGACTTAGGAGTGGAGAGGAGAGACCAAGGTTGAACCCTGGGACAGACCTCATAAAATAAGAAGGACCTGAAACTTGAGGCTTTACTCCCCATACTTCAGGACTAGAACTTGATCACACTAATAGCTGCAAGAAATAAAATAAAACAAAAAATTAAAATTAAAAATGAGCAAGCAAAGCTAAAAGAACCCACCCCTAGATAGCTGTTATGGGGGAGAGAAGATCTCAGTTCATATTCAGAGGAAGATAATAGAGCCAAAAATGCCATTCCTTTTTCAATGAGAAATATTAAATGACCCTAAGAACAAAAGAATTTCTTAGAAGTTAAAAAGGACTTTAAAAATCAAATAAGAGAAATTAAGGAAAAAATAGAAAAAAAGAACAATCGAAGAAAAGCAAAACTATGAAAAGAAAATCAATCTATTTGAAATAGAGAACCAAAAACTTAAAGAAAATAATTCCTTGAAAGCTAGGATTGGGCAAAGAGAAGCTAATGGCATTTTAAGACACAAATAACAAATTTCTTTTGATTCTATTCTTCTCGCTCAGCATCAGTTTATATAAGTCTCTCCAGGTAATTATGAAATCCTTCACCTCCTCATTTCTTATAGCACAATAATATTCCATTACATTCATATACCACAACTTGTTTAGCCATTCCCCAATTGATGGGCACCCCTTTAGTTTCCAATTCTTTGCAACCACAAAAAGGGCTGCTAAAAATATTTTTGTACATATGGGTCTTCCTCCCACTTCTATGATCTCTTTGGGATATAACCCTAGAAGTGGTATTGTTGGATCAAGTGGTATGAAATTATTTATAATCCTTCGGGCATAATTCCAGATTCCTCTCCACAATGGTTGGATAAGTTCACAACTCCACCAGCAATGTATTAGTGTTCCAATTTGTCCACATCCTCTCCAGCATTTGTCACTTTCTTGTTTTGTCATCTTAGCCAATCTGACTGGAGAGATGTGGTATCTCAGAGTTGTTTTGATTTGCATTTCTCTAATTAATAGTGATTTAGAGCATTTCTTCATATGCTTATAGATATCTTTAATTTCTTTCTCTGAAAACTTCCTGTTCATATCCTGATGCTGAGTGAGAAGAGTAGAATCAGAAGAAATTTGTATACAATCACAGACATACCATATCTGTGATGACCAACTATGACAGACTGGACTCTTTTCAGCAATGCAGTGATATAAGTTAATCCCGAAAGACTCAAGAAAGTGAGAAATGTGCCATCCAGAGAAACAACTAGAAAGAACTGAGCCTGAATCCTGATGGAAGCAAACTAAATGATCTTGTTCTTTTCATTGTTTGGTTTTATTTCTTCTTTACCATCTTTCATCCCACCTAGTACAATACGCCTTTGTAATTGGAATAATGTCTAATATGAATGCATTTGCAGATACTATACTGGACTATATGCTGTTGTGGGGGGAGGGGGAGGGAAGTAAAGGAAATTTGGAAATCAAGGTACTATGGAATTGAATCTTGTTAACTGAAACTAAAATAATAAATTAATTTTTTTAAAAAAGCAAAAAGAAAAATATAAAAAAAGAAATAGCAAAACAAACTCAAAAGAATGAAAAATAGAAGAGAATATCAAACATCTCTAGAAAAAAAAAACAACTGATCTGGAGAACAGATTGAGGAGAAATAATACAAGAATAATCAGACTGCCTTAAAATTATGATTAAAAAATCTTGATACAATATAACAAGAAATTATCAAAGAAAATTGCACTGAAGTTCTAGAACAAGAAGAAAAAGTAGAAATAGAAAAAGAAAATCAACAATCATCGCCTGAAACAGATACCAGGATGAAAACTTACAGGAATATGGTAGCCAGACACTTAATGAACTGAAAGACTTTCAGATATTTGTGTCAAAAACAACAGAACTTAAGGGAAAATTTAACATAATATCCAGGAGAAATATAAAGTAAACACTAAGGGACTCAATAAAGTCAAATTATTTATTTTTATATATGAAAATATTATCAGTTCTATTATGACTATTTTTATTTTAGTAATTTGAAAGAAAAGCTTGGACTGATATAAGTATGATTGGGTGATGCTAAAAAAAAGTAAAAATTTGTAGGGAGAGATAAAAAAGGAGCAGTTATCTCATAAAATTATGCAAAAAGGGAAAAGTTGATACAGAAGAAACTAGGAGGGGGAGGGCTGGGAGTGCTGGATACTTTCTCTTGTCAGGAATAGGTTGGAGAGGGAATAACATATCATATACAAGGGTATAAAAGTATTCTAAAATTGGAAAGAAATGAGGAGGCAAGAGGGTTGAATGGGGGGAGAGTATAAGGGAGGGATTCCTGGAGGGGTAGGTAGGTAAAGAATAGGAGGGCAAGTTAGTAGAAATAAAGCAGAGAAGTGAGGAGAGATAGGAATAGAGTGAGAAGGAGAGTGAGGAAAAATAGGAAGGAGAAAAATATACAATTAATAATTATAGCTTAAAATGTGAATGGGATGCATTTATTCATATAATGAAAACTGAGTAGATGAAAAATGTGAATTCAACAATATGTTACTTTCAGGACATGCTATAATAAGGAGAGATACACAAAAATACAACATAAAGGTCAGAAGTAGAATTTATTATATAAAAAAGTAGGGGTAGTAATCATAATTTCAGACAAAGTTAAAGCTAAGATAGATTTAATCAAAGGAGAAAAATAGGGAAACTACACTGCCAGCCATATTACTCAACATTGTTTTAGACCATTAAAATACCTAGATAGTATAAAATACCTTCAAGTATACATACTAATATAAACAGAAAAGACTTTTTATACAAACAAAGTTAGATCTAAGTATTTGAAGTAATATTTATTGTTCATAGGGAGGTAAGGGCAATAACATTTAAATATGATAATTTTACTTAAGTAATCTATTTATGTGATGTCTTCCCAATTAAATTACTAAAAGATATCTACTGAGTTAGAAAAAAAATAACAGAGTTCATTTAGAAAAGAACAAAAGGTCAGAAACTTCAAAGAAACCATTCAGAAAAAGATGTAAAGGAAGCAGATCCAGTAGTATCAGACCTTAAACATGAGTGCATTGTTGAAGTGCATAATTAATCATTTTGATTATTTTAAATGAACTTTTTTCATATAAATAAAACCTATGCAGCCAAGGAATTCAGGATATTGTGGGGGAAAAAAAACCTTTCATAGACAATCTCTCAGACAGAATGGGTTTGGGTTGGAATATTGCTGTGGTATAGGAAATGATGAGCTGGTCAATTTAGAAAAATATGGAAAGACTTGGACTTATGAAGGAAGTTCACTTTATCCACCTTCAGTGAAACAGATAGGAGGAGGAATAAGCATACTACCATCTTCCATATATGTGTAGGAGTGTACATGTATATGGTTATAGATATCTAAATATGCATTATATATCTCTATCTATCTCTGTATATGTATGCATATCCACACAGTTGTGGCCTCCTGTAGTATTGTTTGTGGGTGGAGGGAGGGGAAAAATAAAGTAAAAAATGCATAACAGAACAAAAGGAAAGCTATAAGGAAGCAAAGAAAAGCTGCACAGCTCTGAAAAGAATGTACAGTATTTCTATATGGGTTTTCTTGAAATGGAAATTGATTGCTTTATATTGAATCCTCTCATGTTCTGGGCATACATAGCAATTTTTTTTATTTTCTTATTTTTCACTTAAATTTAAAATAAATTTCAAAACTTAAAAAAAAGACTAATGGTGAATCATGTTTTCCACCTCTTGGAAGACAGGTGACAGATTACATATACAGAATGAGACACATATTCTCAGACATGGTCAGTATATGGATTTGATTTATTTAATTATACATATTTGCTACAAGAGAAGGTTCCTACTCAGGAGATAGGAGGAGGTGGGTTAGTGAGTAGTGACAGGAAGTTTTTTTGTAAAGAATATCAGCAACATGTTTGAAAATGTAAAGAAAAAAAGGATGTGTAGGAGACACGACTAGAACAATTTTATTTTGACTTTGTACACTTATTTGTGTATTTACATATATATACACATAGAAATATGTATACATGTAGATGTATATAAATATGCATATTTGTATATATAAATATATGTCCATATATTTTTTAAAAACTTTATGGTAGATCATGCTTCATTATATAATATTTTCCTTTATTCTTGGTCTTAAAAAAAGTTTGTTGATGATTAAGTTTGAAATATATAATCCTTAAAAAGAACAAAAATAAAGATTTTTAAAAGTCTAAAATGTGAATGTGCCAACACTGTTATATTCCTCAATCAATCACTTCATACATGGAAAACAGCTTTTTCCCAGCAGCACCTCGTCAAAGCTTTCCATGTGTTTCAAGACAATTGTCTCCCTACCTCCACAATGGATTCTCTAAGCTAAACAATCAATTCTATAAATAGTTCCTTAGAAGATTAATTTCATTCCTTTGATATTTATAAAAAGATGATCAAATATGGACTCAGTGAGTGATGAAGACTAAACCAAATTAAACCAAGTAAAGTCTGGACAGAGGGGCAGTACCTATATTCCAATAACTGCTTCCCCTTTGGGGATCGAAGGTCCAGGAAATACTCAGACATCACTCCCTAAGCCACTTCTCTGAGGACCATGCATCTGGAATGCATCGTTCAATGCTTAATTAGTAAATGGGGATTCATAATCCCTGAAGTGCTGTCAGCATAAATAATTCCTTTTCCTAAACCTTGGCTCTCCCTCCCTGCTGGGAGCCCTAGCTACCTTCTGTTTTCCTATTGCACTCACTCAGGAAAAGTGGTTGAATCTGCTTAAAGCTTTATCATCTTCCCTCAAAGATGGTCCTGCAAACTTTCCCCACCAAGCATCATTTCACAATGCATACACCATGATTCTCACATTTTCCTATGGGACACCAGTTCTTCTTTACCCACTGACAGGGTAGGCTGTAAGCCAGTGTCTTCAAGTCCTCTATTGAAAACTTCCAAGCTACAGTGGAAGATACAGAGTGAGGAGTTACTAGCTCATGGACATCAAGAAAGAAGATGGTACCTAACCCTGACAAAGGGGGTGTTACAGAAGTTTCCAGGTGGGTCATAGGGAAGAAAAGTTTGGAATGGATGGGGAGAAATCTGGATAGAAACTGTTGATCTTAGGTGAAAAATATTTTTAGTTCAACAATCTGCTCTCCCTACAACCAGTTCTCAAATTCTATTGATCCTGGCACCAAAATACCTCCTTTCCTTTCTCCACACCCAAATCACTATTGCCTTTATTTAGGTTCTCATCACCTCTCCCCTGTACTACTGCAATAATTTTCCAATTATTTTCAATGGATCCAATCTTCCCTTCTCCAAACTCTGTATAAATTACCAAATTGATAGTATGAAAACATCATTGTGGCCATATCACCCCTTATACTACCCAGAGCCCCAACACACACACACACACACACACACACACACACACACAGAGACAGGCAGTGAGAGGCAGAGACAGAGAAATCTTCAATGTCTCACCATTCCATGTGATATAATGAACAAATGTCTTAGACTAGCTTTTCCTAATCAGTCTGCAGCCTTCCTTCCCAGCCTTACTTCATGTGACTCCATTTCATTCACTTTCTGTTGCATTCAAATGGTCCTGATGTCTATTCTCAACACATGATGGGTTATCTCTTGCTTCTGTCAATCTGCTGTGACTAGAGCCTACCAGCTCCACATGGCTTCCTGCCTCAGAGAATCTTTAACTTACTTCTAAGCCCATTACACACAAGATGCTTCCAAGTTCCCCCATGTCAGAGCCTTCTCTTCCTTTTCAACCTGGTCTGTACTATTCTAAAAATGCCTCATTTTACTTTCTTGAGCACATCTTCCATCAAGGTATGGGTATTGTTTCATATTGGTTTTTGTATCCCCAGGACCTCACACAGGGCCTTGCATCTTCTAAGTGGTAATTGCTGAATTTAATTGAATTTAAGTGAAGAACCATTTCTGAAGTGTCCAATATATGAATGAAACTATACGAGGTGATGGAGATATAAAGACCAAAAGAAAAGTAATTATTCTCCAGGAACGTAAATTCTAATGGAGGCACATTACTTGCCCAAATGAGTAAACTTAACTTGAGGCAGTGTGGTGTAATGTCCAGAGTGGTGGACATGAAGTAAGAAGGTCTATGATCCTATGAATTTAGGGAATGAAGACACAGCCGTGTACTATCAGGAAATGTGTTGAGTAAAAGGTGACCCTGGAGGTGAGTCTTGAAGAAACAAGTATTCTACTAGGGCATGTGAAGGGAGTTATATGGTATACAAGAAAGCTCTACAGAGACGTGACAGTAGGGAAGAGAGTTCTGAACGCAGAACACTTTTGGTAGGTCAGTTCAACAGCAGCAGACAGCATGTGAAGGGGAGTAATATGAAATAGGATGGTAAAGGTAGGAAAAGGGCATCTTGTCTGGCACTTTAAATGAAAAGCTATAGAATTTTGTATTTTATCTTCCCAGCAGTAGGGAGCCGTTGAGGAATACTGAGCAGATTCAGTGCTGTAGATAGACTTGTGCCTTAGGAAGATGATCTTGGTAGAGTGTGGATTGATGAACAGAGAAACTCAAGAATCAAAAAGAAAAAAACCAATTCCAAGGTATTGCAATTTTCTAAGCAAAGGTTGCTGAAAGCTTAATACAAGGTATTAACAATGTGAATGCAGAGAAGGAGATGGGTTTGAGAGATCTGGTAGAAATGCTTTATAAGAAATACAACTAATTCAATACAAGAGATGAAGGGGAGAAAAGAGTCAAACATGAGTCCCAGATTGTATAACAGTGACTGGAAGTTCAATATTAATCTAGAATATACTGAGAAGTTTACAGAAGGTTTTTTTTTGGGGGGGGTGAAGTGGAGTGTAGGAAATATGTCTATTTTGCAAACCCTTGAATTGAGATACCAATGAAGCATCTAGGGAAAGATGATCGTTGGACACTTGTGATGAGATAGTGGGACGCATGAGAGAGGTTAGACCTGGTTATGGATGTAATTAGTTTATTATTTTTCCTGCTACCATGACTGCTACTACCAACAATAATAACTATGAAGCTCGCAAACATGTAAAAATTATGTGTGTATATATTATAATACATATATTACATACATATACAAATGTGTGTAAATATCTATTCAAAAGATACATTTGGATGCATCCATGTATATATATATATACACACACACATACATACACAATTATCACAAATAATTTGTGAGCTTGGTGCTCTTGTCATCCCCATTCTACAGATACTGTTAGCAATCAATAAACATTTATCAAGTACCTACTCTGTGCCAAGCAGTGGAATTCAGCATTAATTAAAATGTTTTATTTACTCATTTTGAAGTCACTTACAAGTTAGATCATTGGGTGCTGGTGGTGTGATTCCTATACTTTAAATGTCTTTTGACTCCATTTGATTCCCCCAGAGCTATATATGCAATCTTACCTCTACCAGGTTAGAGACAAGTTTAAAATCATTCAAGTTCCTTCTGTCTTTTAAAGCTGTATTAAAAAGTAAAATTCTCTTATTTTGACAAGATTAATAGATTCATAAGTATAATAATCAGACTCAAGGATGACATCCCAGATACACTGGACCAGGGCTGGGGCACCTGCAGCTTCAAGGCCATATGTGATCCTCTAGGTCCTCAAGTGTAATTCTTTGACTGAATCTAAACTTCACAGGACAAATCCCCATAATAAAAGTGAAGTTTGTATTTCATTAAACAGCTGCACTTGAGGACTAGAAAGCCAGGGCACAAGACATGCAGAAAACCCTTCAAATTGCTGCTCTTGTTTCCTCCAAGGAATTGAATTCTCTCAGTCACTCCATATAATTACAAAATAGATAGTCCTCCATCCCCACAAGCATCACATCTGAAGAGCAGAGAACCACAGTTTGCTGCCAAATGCTAGAGTCAAGCATGATAGGAGGGACAGTGGGTATAATAGATTAAATTGACCTGAGTCTTGAACTTCCAATGTGATCTTGGACAAATGACTTCACTTTTCTGTGCTGCATTTCCTAATCTATGATAGCCAAAATGGGGACAAAAAGCATTAGATATGCTTAATGACTTGAAACACTTTATAATGTGTTCTAAAAGACCACCATTAGAATGATAGCTTGCTATCCTTACAGCTCCTGCTAATATCATTGATATTAACATCCTGGGAGCTGTAGGGGAATTATGGAAATATCTTTTGCCCCGAAGCGTCTTCATCAGTAAAATAAAAGCAATTCAAGTCCAATGTCATTAAGAGTCATTCAAACTCCAGAATGCTAATGCCAGTATTGGCATGACAGTTTTCATGTTGAGGTGGTAAAGGAAAGGGGAAAAGGGTTAGGGAAAAGAGAATTAATTCATGCTGATTGAATACAGTTGTGGACTTCAAAAGAGCATGTCTTCTTGAGAGTGGAGAGAAAAATCCCTAATATAATGACCCAAAATAAATGAGAATGCTCAAATTTCTCAGAATTGATTAATCATTTAGTTGAGTTACTGCCACAATAGAATATCCTTTTTCTATTTTCTTTCCATCAGTGAGACCCTACTATGCTGCATTAACTGTATTTGCGGGGGGACGACTTGTGACTTCATCAATATAGGGAACTTCACATGAGGAAACTCTCTATTTCAATATTCCTTTTCTGGAACTTCCAGTCATGAAGAATTCCCTGGGACACTGAGGGGCTGGATGACTTAAGCAAAATCAAATAGCCATTAGGCACCAGAGATAGGAGTCATGATTCCAAGACCAGTTCTCTAGCCATAATATCCCACTGCTTCTTGAGCTCTACACACTCTTCTCTAAAAGTGTCCTTTCTTTACAACTGATCAATACACAAATTGGTAAGCCACCAAGTTAAGGAAATGGTTTATGGCCTTGGAATGGGCCCAAAGTGACAGGATCAGAAAGACATCAAATCCATTTGTTTAGCGGGCTGACCTTATCAACTAAGCCAACTGGAGAAAGAAAGGAAAGAGAATAGACATGGTGACATTGTAAGCCCCTGGTACTTGGAAAGTTCAATCATTTATTGGTTATGACTGTGTGCTGCTCATAGATAGGGAGCCCAATGAGGCATTAGTGTTGCATAATAAAAATGTAGGCATGTCAAAATGTAGGGGGATAGGGAATAAGCATTTATATAATCCCTACTATGTGCTGGGCACTGTGCCAAATGCTTTAAAAATAACATCTCATTGGATCCTTAGCTGTGAGGTAGTTGATATTATTATCCTGATTTTATAATTGAGGAAACTGAGGCAGATGACAATTGAATGAATTTCCCCAGGATCACATGGATAACAGATGTCTGAGTACAGATTTGAACTGAGGTATGCCTGACTCCATGGCCAGAGGCCATCCACTGCATGACTTAGCTGCCTTGTTGAAGTGGGTATCACTCTATTTGCCTGGGAACCCTTCCCACTTGCCTATACAGAGTCAGGTAGCAACCAGGGATGATGCCATAGATGTTAGTCATTCAATCAAGCATTTATCAAGCAGTTATTATGTGCCAGACACCAAGTAAGTGCTGGGATACAAAAAAAGTTGAAAAAAAAAACCACAGTCCTTGACCTCAGGGAGCTCACAATCTACTGGTAAAACAACATGAAAAAAGAGCACATACAAGTTACATAAATTTTAAGGGAAGAAAATTCCTGATCTTGTCCTAAAATGTCCTGATCTTGAAAGGAACAGATGTAGACTTAGACTAAAAGTTTCGACCTTTCCACATGTGGCTGCCTCGTTTGCTCCCACATTCTGAAGGTCGTGTACTTTTTACTCTCCCTACCATTTAATAAATCTATCCTAATCTGCTATTTGAGAGTAAACTCTGTTCAGGTCACAAGAAGATGGAAAAGAGAGAATTCGATGTGATAGGGATGTACTTGCGTCATTCGGATAAATTACGACTTACTGCCGTCAATTTTCATGCCACTTTGGAAAACAAGAGGGAGGCATTTAAAGAAGGCTGAAATCCAGGAACCTCATGCAGTTTACATCCCTATGCCAACAGATTTGGGTTAGTACTTTAGGGTTTATGGCTTTCTTCAGAGACTATGATCTGAAGAGTTACTATATCTGCTGGTGTCAGACACTGCCTTACTCAGAGAAGACACTGTGGGTCATGACGCCAGGGCTTCCTCTAAACTTTTCTTCCCTTTACCAATATGTCATTCTCTTGTGCCACTGTAGATCCAAAGAAAACAACCTGTTTATACACACGGAAAATATTTATAAATCTTAAAGAGGAAGAGAAAGATAGAGATAGAGCAACACCAAATGGGGATAGATAATGACAGATAGGTGCGTGATAGGTAGATAGAGATATTAATAATAATTAGTATAGTAGCAGAAACATTAGCAGAGCAAGAAGCTATATGTCATAATATGTCCCCACAAGTTACTGGAGTATTGCTCTAATAGCAATCTATTGGTGTCAGGGGGGGTGATCTTGGTGGTACCCGTCACTCTGTGGTCCCTCAGGCAGGCTGTCACATTACTATAATGACAACAGGTCCAAAACAGAATGAGTTGGTTTGAAAGGAGGTCAATGAGATTAATAGTTTCAGAAAACTGATAAGCTGTTTGAGTCAGCTCGTGATGATAAATTGAAGATGCAGAGGTGGAGGATTCAGTTCTTCCACAAACATAGAGCAAAGGCTATGTTTATGTTTAGGCTGATACCACATTCATCACATGAAATATTTTTTTAAACCCTGAAATCGAATTATGATTTTATTTATTTTTATTTTGTTTTGCTTTTTGGAGGGCAATCGGGGTTAAGTGACTTGCCTAAGTTCACATGGCTAGTTTTTGTGTTAAGTGTCTGAGGCCAGATCTGAACTCAGGTCCTCCTGACTCCAGGGCTGGTGCTCTATTCACTGTGCCATGTAGTTGCCCCTAAATGCTGATTTAAATAAAAGAAATGATAGTAGTTTTATTAAACACAGAAGCTTGTCTAGGTGGCACAGTGCTAGAGGGCCAGACCTGGAATCAGAAAGACCTGAGTTCCAATCCAATCTCAGACATTTACTTCCTATGTGACCTGGGGCAAGTCACTTCACCTCTGCCTGCCTCAGTTTCCCCATCTGTAAAATGAGAAGAGTATGACCCTCAGCCTCCCAGAGTTGTTGTGAGGATCAAATGAGATAATAATTATTAAAGTGCTATAAAATTTTAGCTTATCATCATCATTATTAAATGCACAGAAAGAAACAACTAAAAAGTGCAAATGGCTGTTTGATCCATTGTTTCTCTATGGGAAGTCAAATGACTGATTTTTTTTTAAATTTTCCTAATATGTCTGACTATTTAGAATTATGGAATTTTAGGGACAGAAGATGATGGAAATCACATAGTCTAACCTATCTTTGATGCACATGAGGGCTCTGAGGCCCAAAGACACTAAATGTCTTGCCTGAGGTCCCATAGCCCATTTGGGACAGAGCTGTGATTCAAAGCCAGGTGCCCTGACTTTCAGGTAGTTCTCACTCTAATACACCCAGCTGCTACTTATTTGGGAATCTTATCTGCAAGGGCTTTGATTGCATTCTTTCTCTGTTAGGACCTGGGCTCCATTAGGAGGCCACTGTTTCATTTTGTTTAGCTTTGTTTAAAAAGCAGTGGTACCTTCTCAATGGGCCACTTGCCGTCTATGGATGGAGGAGAGGAATCTGTCTTTAACCATGTTTACTTCATTCCCATCTTTCATCTATATGCTAACACCTAATCCTGCTTTAACATCCCAACAGGAGCTCAATGCTGAAAGTCAATGGAGCAAAACAACAGCTCCCAAGAGGGTTTCATTCTCTTGGGCTTCTCTGACAAGCCCCAGTTAGAGATTGCTCTCTTCGTGGTTATTTTGATCTTCTACATCTTGAACCTGGTGGGGAACACAATCATCATATTAGTGTCCTGCCTGGACCCCAAACTGCACACTCCAATGTATTTCTTCCTTACCAACCTGTCCTTCCTAGACCTCTGTTTCACCACCAGTGTAGCTCCACAATTGTTGGTTACCATGAGAAGCAAAGACAAGAGCATGAGCTACAGTGGGTGCATAGCTCAACTCTATGTGGCCATGGGCTTGGGATCCACTGAGTGCATTCTCTTGACTGTCATGGCTTATGACCGCTATGCTGCAGTCTGCCGTCCCCTCCACTATGCAGTCATCATGCATCCTCGGCTCTGCCTGTCTTTGGCTGCCACAGCATGGCTCAGTGGCCTCGCTACCTCTTTGATCCAGTGCTCTCTCACTATCCAGCTTCCCCTGTGTGGTCACAACCAGCTTGACCACATCTTCTGTGAGGTGCCAGTGTTGATCAGGCTGGCTTGTGTAGACACCACCTTTAATGAAGCCCAACTCTTTGTAGCCAGTGTGGTCTTCCTTGTGGTGCCTGTCTCTCTCATCCTGGTCTCCTATGGCTACATCACTCAGGCCATATTGAGGATCAAATCTGCATCAGGACGTCGTAAAGCATTTGGGACTTGCTCTTCTCACTTAGTGGTTGTAATTATTTTCTATGGGACCATCATCTTCATGTATCTCCAGCCAGTCAAAAGTAGGTCCAAAGACCAGGGGAAGTTTGTCTCCCTCTTCTACACCATAGTCACACCTCTGTTAAATCCCCTCATCTATACACTGAGGAACAAGGATGTAAAGGGAGCTCTGAGAAAGCTGGTATTAGGGAAAATTATTGGATAAAAAAGTTATGAGTAGTAGCCACGGACTTTGGGATGTTGCTGCTGCAGTACATTTGGAAGCCCCCAGGAATCATTCTCATTTCTTCCCCACTCTCTCTCTCTTCTCTACTTGTCTCTTGATCTCTGCCTTTCTCCATCTCTTTTTCTCATTCTGGCTCTCTCCTCTATTCCTCTCTCTCAAATATATACTTGAGTTTTACATCATGTGGGTAGAGAGGTTAGCAAGAGGTCTGTGGTACTAGAGAGGACAGACGTCCTGCCTTTGACACTCACACTTACTGTGTGACCAGGGACAATGCTCTGGGCAACTGTCTTAGGGCACAAGGTGCAAAGAAGCTGATGACCGACATCAGTCCAAGGAAGGAGGGGGTTTCCTCACCTATAACACCCCAATATCAATGAAATCAAAGACCCAGCTCCTTTTCACATATAGAAATAACAGCCATTTATACAACACTTTAAGGTGGACAAAGCACACATATGCACACACAGGTATATGAAGTGAAGACCATCAAACTCTGCCTCAGACATTAGATGTGCCTCTCACATGACATATATGGATGTGTGTATACACACACATACACACATCTGTATACCTGTGCGGTATGTGTGTATACATACATACACATGTGCATATATATGTGTGTATATGTGTTATATATGTATATAAAATCTCATTTGAACCTCACAGCAACCCTAGGTGTAGGGTTTATTATTGAATAATAATATATATATATAGTTTATATAATAAAGAAATACACAGTTTATTATACCCATTTTACAAATGAAGACACTGAGATCTAGAGAGCTGAAATGCCTTGCCCAGGGTTAGAGCTGGTGAGTGTCTGAGGCAGGCTGTGAAGGCAGGTCTTCCTGACTCCAGTGCTTTTAAATAGAAGTGAAAACTATAAGCATGTAACAGGTTTAGGATCCAGACCCCCCAAGCATGGCTTAGCAGGGGTGGTCAGCTTTCACTGGCTCAATTCTTCTCAACAGAAGTCCTAAGATAATCAAGTTTTTTTTTTCCCCTGACATTACCATGTAAATTAATAAAATTAAACAGTCTTTCTCATTAATTAATCAACTGGTTATCTTCCACCTTATTTTATAAATGGGAGAAACCTCTTTAGCCCCAAAGCTTTCACATGTAATATATGCCCCTGTCTCAGATGCTTAAACACCAGCGTTATTGCTATATAATTTATCACTAGAGTGTCAAACAATAAAAAGACATATTCAGATATCCCAACAACATTCAGCTATGAAAAGGCAGACACACCTTTGTAGTTTAAAAAGTCAGCATTATAGGACCTGATTCCTCCACAGTCACTAGGAACGCATTGCTTTCATCTAAGAAATTCAGTCCCTTGGGGCAGCTAGGTGGTGCAGTGAATAGAGCACATGCCCTGGAGTCAAATCCGGCCTCAGACACTTAACACAAAAACTAGCCATGTGACCTTAGGCAAGTCACTTGACCCCAATTGCCCTCCCAAAAGCAAAAAAAAAAAAAAAGAAAGAAAGAAATTCAGTCCTTTGAGAATGTTCTTCAGAATTTCTTCTCCACAAAATAAGCTAGACTTATTTTTCTCAGTGACTCTTCAGTCATTCTCCAAGACAGCAGCTAGCTATTAGTCTCTCAAGGAAAAACAATATATTAATCCTTTTTCTCTATGCTTTTCAAACTCTTACAAACTCAAACAATTAGATTGGGTCCTTAATGTATAGTATGTACAAAATAATGTAACTTAAAAAGTACAAAGAGCAAAATGAATTCATAATAGTACAACAAAAGATAAAAAAGTCATGATGGCATGTGAGAAATATTTTGTCTATCACATGTAACATATGTATTATACATATATTTTATATTGCATGATTATTTTTCTTATCTTTTCTTATATTCTTACCAATATACTTGCAGGGGTTGGAATAAGGTTCCATAGTTCTTGGGTTCCAAGATCTAGAATAAGAAGGGAACCATGAAGCAAAAGAGTCCTACCCCCTCCCCCACTCCCTCACCCTGCCATTGATAGATGAAAGAAAATGAGACCAAAAGAGGTTAAATGAAGGTAGGAGACACCATAGTACACAGAATGGCCTAAGTTCAAACCCCACCTTAACCTAACTAGCTGTGTGACCTTGGGAGAATCATTTAACCTATGCTTGCTTTAGTTCCTCAACCATAAAATGGGTATAATAATAGTGCCTACCTCCCAGAGCTGTTGTAAGGATCAGATGAGAGAATAATTGCAAAGCACTTAGAAAAGTGTCTGGCACACAGTAAATGCTGTATAAATGCCTATTCCCCTCCCTACAGAGAGCGAGCATCAAAGCTGGGATTGGAGTGCAGCTTTCCTGACTACAATTAGTGCCTTCCCATTGAGCCACATGACCTACTATTGTAGGCATTTAATAAATATATATTTTTAAATTACTATGTTAATTATTTAAACATATATTGGGAATCTCATACATATATACTTATATGTATATACACACAGACATATGTGTGTGTATGTATGTATATGTGTGCACATGCATTCATATGATGAGGTATGGCCTCTGGGAGCCCCCTCAAGCTCTCCTGGAGTCCTTGAGTTACAGGCTCTGGGAACCTCCCTTGAACTCTTGATTAAATCATCCCATTTGATGAGGCAAGTATGTTACTAGACTTCCCCACCCTTGAACTGGCCTAGCCCACCATTGTTTTTTGTCTCCAGGTGGCTTACCATTCTGAATCACTCATTGACCTCATTAACTCCTCCTGAAGACCCTCCCCAAACCCCTCCTCTAGACCACCCCTATATTCTTCATACAACCTTCCATATATAAGACCCCATCTCACACCATGTGATGAGAGAGCTCCATAGAATGCCATAGAAGGGTGAGAGAGCCATAGAATGACCTTGCACAGACTTGCTCTTTGTCTAATGCAAGTGAATTTGTAATAAAATTTACTTTTCTTTGGCTGAGAAGACGAGTTGAATTCATTCAGCAGGACCAGCATGTTGGTATTTTGGAGTCTCCAAAACTAACCCTTTTAGTGGGAAAACCTCTTCATATATCATATATATTGTACACACATATACACATGTACTTACACACCTACTATAGTGAGGGACAGGAGGAATATAGGGCATACAGACAGTCAGATACTGAGTCGAAAATATCTTGTTACCCATTCCACCTCTGACATACTGACAGTGTGACCCAGGACAAATAGTTGAACCTTTCAGTGTTCCCCAGGAAATTTTCTAAGGCTAAATGCTTGTAATGCCAAGCAGAGGCAACTTCCAAGGTTCAGAATAGCAGGATAGTAACTCTCCATTTTATTCACTGACAAATTAAAGCAAAACATTCACATAACAGAGAAAATCAAAATACAGAATTCACCAAGTGTGATACAATAATTTCCAAGTACTACTCCACTCCTGCACAGTACATTCATTTAGTCAATCACAAAGTCTCTCTTCTCAAATGGAGATTTAGATTAGTTTCCAACCATAAACAAAGTATATTCATTTGGTCAATGACAGAGCACAAAAATGTCAAGCTTCCCACCCCTGGATCACAACTGAATTACAATTATCATCAGTTAACTCCAAGTACCTTCTCAAAAGGGGCAGTGGAGAGCACAAAGGCCATCTACCCCTGAGTTACAGCAAGGTTAATATATCATCACAGCATTTAATACCCAAAGAGGTCTTTTCTTCATCTTGACCTAAGGCAAATTCTTAGTGATCTCTGTTCCTGGGGAGACAAAGCTTAACAAAGCCACAAGATACATTGCCAGTGTCCTCATCAATTCACTATCTGCCTGCAGAACAGTCTCAGGACCCCTGAAAACCTCAGCAAGACCCTCTTCCAGGATTTCTGTAAACATACAACAAGAAAATCCTCCTTCAGGGCTTCTGAACCAACAGCAAGGTTCCAGGACCTCTGCAACAACAGCACTGTCCTTCACCAGCAGATGAATCTGGCAAAACAAAATCAAAACAGACAAAGTACCCGCATCACAGCCACATCTCCACAGTCCTTGGCAGCTCTGAGTGGCAGCTCTCAAAAGTCCTGGTCACCTCGAGCTGGCCCTCAGCAATCCTTTCTCTCTCTCTGCCTTCATGATGCTGCTTCCAAAAGTTCTTCTGCCTCTCTCTCTCTGCTTGTACCTCTCTAAATCCATGGCACCAGCTCCTCCCAGTTCAGCCCTCTCTTTTCACATCAACAAGTACATCCTACAGGTGGGATTCACAAGCTCTGGGTTTCAATACTGAATGGGAAAACCAAGCCAATACAGAGGGATCTTTAAATTCCATTACTATTACAATGTTACAGAGCAGTTGCTCATCCTCTTTATTAGAAGGAATTTTTTCACTAGTAGCTTTTGATGCTGATGAAACCACAGGTCTGGACCAAAAACAACAATGGAAAAAGATATACAGAGACAGAGAGAAACTCATAATGAGAGAAAAAAGACAAGCAAGAATAATTCCTATGAGATTCCAAGAATATATCTACATAGACACAGGCAAAGTAAAAGATGATCTACAAAAGCTCCCTAAGACCTTCTGGATCAAATACAAAGCCTTCTGTTTGATATTGAAAGTCATTCATAATATTCAGCTGCCCTCCAGAAATCTAATTTAGCAATGTGAGTGGGAGTTTAGGGGATGTAGTCCAAGGTGGCTGGGGAGCTAGGTTCATTGGTTTTATTTCTGTAAAATTATGTTCAAATCTATATAACTAAAGTTGCCTGTTCTGTATTTTTTAGTCTTTGAGCCATTGACTGATTATGAATTCCACACTATAATAGTATGGCCTAGCCTCTCTCCAGAACTTTCTCTCTGCTTTAGCTATGCCTCCTCTTCTACTTGGTGCTCTCTCACTTTCTTGAAATCTGTGGGCATAAAAACTTTTGTTTTCCACAAAACCTTGCTGAATGGTTAATCTGTCCTTGTGTCAGTAGAGATGATTGCTGATAAGAACCTAAACAAAACAATAACTGTCTGTAAAAATGATCAAATCATCTTATATTTCTGGGATACATGAAGTGTCAGGACATGCAGGAGTCTCACCCATTACACTAAGGAAGATTGTTTAAAGCTTGGTGTAATAATGCACGAAGTCCAGGTAACCTTTTCTTACAGGATCATTATGTTCTCCCTTCTTCTGCTATGACTGAAAGATCACTGTCTGGTGGCATACCTGATTCTGTCTTCCATTTGCTTTGTCAATTGTCTTTGACTCTCCTCCATGCTCTCAATCTTGAAATTCTCTAATTAAACGACATATGGAACCTCCCTCTTTATGAGCTAAATGTGCCAAATAAAGAATTTTTTTTTTTGCTTCAGTGTTGATTAATGCATTTATTTCTTTTGAGAAAACTCCTTTTGTGTCTACTTATGTAGTACCCTTAGTCCCTCATTTATAGCTGGGAAACATAATTTTTTACTCTCATCAAATATGTAATTATGTGGAATTTAAAATATTTATGCTATTTGAAATGTATTGTGATATTTAATATGAATGTATAAGTAAGGCCTATATCAGATTACATGCCATCATGGGAAGGGGGAAGGAGAAGGAAGAAGAAAAAATTAAAAACTAAAAATTTTATGGAGGTGAATGTTATAAGCTAAACATGAATAAATAAATTATATTTTTAAAAATAATTTACATATATATATATATATATATATACACATACACCTTCATATACATACACACATATGTAAAATTGTTCTATATATACTTCTACTTTTCAGTATTTTTTTCTGGGTGCAGATAGCATCTTTCTTCATATATCCTCTATAGTTTATTTAGATTAACCAACATAACTTATTCATTCAAAGTCATTCTTTTTTTTTTTTTTTTAAAGCAATTGGGGTTAAGTAACTTGCTCAAGGTTACACAGCTAGTCATTATTTATGCGTGGGTGCTCATTTTCAGAGGCCGGGTCTGATATCGGGTCATGCGGCGCTCTTACTCACTGCGCCACCTAGCCGCCCCTTTTGGGCAATTGGGGTTAAGTAACTTGCCCAAGGTTACATGGCTAGGTTTTTGTTTGTGCGGATTAAGTGTCGGAGGCCGGCTCTGAACTCAGGTCCTTCTGACTCCAGGGCCGGTGCTCTATTCACTGCGCCACCTAGCTGCCCCCAAAGTCATTCTTAAAACAATAGTTATTTTTTAAAATTTATTTTTAGTTTTCAACATTCATTTCCCAAAGATTTTGAGTTACAGATTTTCTTCACATTTCTCCCCCACCTCCAGCCAAGATAGTAAGCATACTGATTACCCTTTCTCCCAATCTGCCTTCTCTTGCATCCTCCCCAATTCCCCCTTACTTTCTTGTAGGTCAAGATGAATTTCCATACCCTATTACCTATAAATCTTATTTCCCAGTTTAATGTAAAAAATATTTTTGAACAATTATTTTTAAAACTTTTAGTTCTAGAATCTCTCCCTTCTCCCCTCCTATATTTCCTTCCATCCTATCCTGCTCCCCCCATTTATTCTATTTTCTCCTTTGACCCTGTCCCTTTTCAAAAGTATTTACTTCTAACTACCCTCTCCACCAATCTTCCCTCCCTTCTGTCATCCTCCCTCTTTCCCCCTTTTCCCCTACTTTCCTATAGGGTAAGATAACCAATTGAGTGTGTATATTATTCCCTCCTTAAGCCAAATCCAATGGGAGTAAGGTTTACCCATTCTTTTTCACCTTCCTGCTCTTTCCCTCCATTGTAACAGCCTTCTCCTGTCGCCTTTATTTGAGATAATCCACCTCTTCTCCTCCCCTTTTCTTCTCCCAATATATTCTTCTCCCAAGCCTTATTTTTTTTATATTATCCCTTCACATTCAACTCACCCTGTGCCCTCTGTCTATGTATTCATGTATAAACACACACATATCTACTTACACACATACATCCACCTATGCATATATATGTATGTATACACACACACACATAATACCTTCAATTATCCACATACTGAGAGAAGACTCATGAGTTACAAATATCGTCTTTTTATGAAGGAATGTAAATAGTCCAACTTTAGTAATTTCCTTATGATTTCTCTTTCCTCTTTGCCTTTCCATATTTCTATTGCTTCTTGTATTTGAAAGTCAAATTTTCTCTTCAGCTTTGGTTTTTTCATGAAGAATGCTTGAAAGTCCTCTATTTCATTGAATGACCATATTTTCCCCTGAAGTATTATACTCAGTTTTGCTGGGGAGGTGATTCTTGGTTTTAATTTCAGCTCCTTTGACCTCTGGAATATCATATTCCAAGCCCTTTGATCCCTTAATGTAGAAGTTGCTAGATCTTGTGTTATCCTGATTGTGTTTCCACAATACTCAAATTTTTTCTTCCTGACTGCTTGTAATATTTTCTCCTTGACCTTGGAACTCTGGAATTAGGCTTTAACATTCCTAGGAGTTTTCTTTTTGGGATCTTTTGCAAGAGGCAACTGGTGACTTCTTTCAATTTCTATTTTGTCCTCTGGTTCTAGAATATCAGGGTAATTTTGCTAGATAATTTCTTGAAAAATGATGTCTAGGCTCTTTTTTTGATCATGGATTTCAGGTAGTCCAATAATTTTAAAATTATCTCTCCTGGACCTACTTTCCTGGTCAGTGGTTTTTCCAATGAGATATTTCACATTGCCTTCTTTTTTTTTCATTCATTTTTATAGTATCTTGATTTCTCAGAAAGTCATTAGCTTCCATTTGCTCCAGTCTAATTTTGAAGGAATTATTCTCTTCAGTGAGTTTTTGAAATTCCTTTTCCATCTGGGCAGTTTGGTTTTTTAAGACTTTCTTCTCCTCATTGACCTTTTGGACTTTTTTTGTCATTTGAGTTGGTCTATTTTTTAAGTTATTTTCTTTAGTCAGACTATTGACTCATTTTTAATGATTTTCTTGCATTATTCTCATTCCTCTTCCCAATCCTCCATGGCCTGCAACCAGTTCATATTTTTCTTGGAAACTTTTGATGAAGAGATTTTGACTTCATTGCCTTCTTCTGGTTCTATGTTTTGATCCTTTTTGTCCCCCCCCAAAAAAGATTCTATACTCTGAATGCACTTCCTTTGTTTGCTCATCTTTCCAGCTCATTACTTGACTCTTGAACTCTTTGCCATGGTAGAACTTGGCTTCCAGGGTGGAGAGTGCTGTGTCCCAATTTTCTGGAGTTTTGTGCAGCTGTAGTCAAAGCTTTTTCCAGGCACCTACCTCAGAACTGTGATGATGACTGCCTCTCCACAATATCAACAAGTTCTGCCATGCTAGAGTTCCTCACCCCAGTACCACTACCCAAGACTGTGACCCAGATCCAAGAAAGGGAAAGCAAGAGAATCCTGCCTCTGTGCCAGCAGAGAGATTCCTTCAAATTCCCTATGGACAGTCACTTGGTCACCCTGTGATCTATAGGCCTGGAGCTGGAAGCAGCAACAGTGGCAGCAGCTGCAGTGGGGTCAGGGACCTGATTGAGTTTTTCTCTCACCCTGTTCCCTCAGACTTCCCCACTGACCTTTTACTTTCTCTTTGACATTTATGGGTTGAGAAGTCTGGAAACCACCACCGCTTCCAGTGATTCACTCTCCTGAAGTCTTTTTTGTCTTGTCTGTGCTGCTGGTCCAGGTCAACATGGCTCACACTCCCAGGCTAGTGCAATAGATCCTTCCGGTTGGCCTGTCAGGATGCCTTCAGTTGGAGATTTCTTTCTCTCCGTCAGTTTGTGGGCTCTGTATCTCTAAAATTTGTTTAGAGCCATGTTTTACAAATATTGGATGTGTTTGGAGTGAGAGCTCAAGCAAGTTCCTGCTTTTACTCTGCCATCTTGGTTCTGTCCCCCCCCACACACAACAATATTGTTGTTACTGAATATGATGTCATTTTGGTTCTGCTCATTTTGCTCTTCATTATTTCATGGAAGTCTTTCCATGTTTTACTAAAATCACTGAACTCAACATTTCTTAGTATTCCACCATCGTCACATACTACAACTTTTTCAGTCACTCCCTGATGGGCATCCTTGAAATTTCCAGTTCTTGGCCACCACAAAGAGAGCTGCTATAAATATTTTAGAACATATAAGTTCTCTTCTTTTCTCCCTAATTGTCTTTAGAAATACATGAAATAGAGGTATTGCTGGGTCAAGGGTATGAGTAGTTTAATAACTCTTTGGGCATAATCCCTGATTGCTCTCAAAAATGGTTGGAACATTTCACAATTCCATTGATAATGAATTATTTCCCCAAGCTTTCTACATCTCCTCCAACATTTGTCATTTCCCCCTTCTACTATTTTAACCAATCTGATAGGTGGAAAATGATATCTCAAGACTGTTTTAATTTGTATTTCTCTAATTAATAATGATTTAGAGCATGTTATATGATTATAACTTGTTTGGATTTCATTATTGAAACATTGTCTATTCATATACTTTAACAATTTATCAGTTGGAGAATAAATCACATTCTTTTAGATTTAATAAAGTTCCTTTACTGTATTTCTTTGTTCTTTTCCAAGGTGATAAGTCCAGGGGTAGAGTGAGCTTCCAAAGTGCAGACACTTTTGTAGGCATCTCAGTGACACAGTAAAATGAATGATTAAGTCCAGCCTCAGATATTAAACATCTGTGTGACCCTGGGCAAGTCTTTTAACCTCTGTAACAGTTTCCTCATCTATAGAATGGAGATAATAGAATCTATCTTCCTGTACTATGACTCCCAGGATTTTTCTGAGAATAAAATGAAATAATCTAGGCCATCATGAATCATCTTGACAGAAATGCCTAGCACACAATCTTTTACAAAGTAAGCACTCAATAAATGCTTTTAAAGTTGAATTAAAGAGTGTATCTAGGCCCACCACCATGTCTTCATTTATCACCTGACTTCATTTTTTTTGGACTTCTCCATCATGCCTTATGCGAGTTACCATCTTTAATCTTTTCCCTCCCACCCCAAACACAATCTCACTTTTTACCCCATCACTTTCCAGTCTCCTTTTTGTATTGTCTTTTCCTGTTATATTGCATGCTTTTTGAGGTCCAGGGTTATCTTTTCTTTTCTTATTTGTATCCCTAGTCTTAGCATAGTTCCTGGTACATTGTTTGTTGTTATTGTCTTTGTTGTTCAATCATTTCAGTCTTGTCTGACTCTTTGTGACCCCATTTGGGATGTTTTGTGGCAAAAGCACTTCTTTACCATTTCCTCTCAAGAGAAGCTGGTGGATCCATTTTTTTCATGTAATCAGAAGTTAAATAACTTGCTCAGGCTCAACTAGGAAGTGTCTGTGGTTGAATTTGAACTCAGGTCTTCCTGACTCCTGACCCACTCCTAATCCACAGAACCAAGAGTGATTTCAAGAGTCGACACACAGTTGGCATTTAATAAATATTTCTTGGCTTACTGATTGATCAACTAACTGAAAATTCCTTTTGCTCATGCAGCCTCAGCTTCTGCTTGGTTGGTCCCTCCCTGACTTTCCTGACTTTTTGTCTTTTTTCCTCACTGCTTTAGACTTCTGACTCTGGACTTCCTGTACTATGACCCCATGTGTGCACATCTTCTCCCACTTTTTCGCCTTGTCTTCCCACATTAAAATGTAAGCACCTTGAGGTCAGGTGCTATCTTTCCTCATGGCTTAATTTAGAATCTTATCCCTTAGCATGCTGCTTAGCACATAGTAAGTACTTAATAAATACTCATGACTTGATAAAGACACAAATGAAACAATACCTCCTTTCCAGGACCTTGCCTTCTACCAAAGAAATAGTATACAGTAGAACCTTGGTTTACTAATTTAATTCATTATGAGATTCTGTTTGTCATGTGACTTATTCATATTGTAAAGCAAATTTTCCCATAGAAAATAATGTAAAGTTGTATGATAGGTGCCACATTCCCAAAAATATTCATATAAAATAATTATTTATAATTTAAGTAAGTTGTTTTTGTCCCTGATGCATCTGAAATATAATAACAATGATTAGTACACAATATAAACCCCCAAATAAAACAAATTAACCTGGGCTTTACCTTTGGTAAGAGTCATGGCTGATGAGAGGGAGATAAGGAGGATGAGGAATGGTTATTGCTTGGAAGGAGAATCTCTTTCATGTTTTGATTCATTGACTTTTTTCTTTATATTTGCTTCTGGCTAGGAATCTAACAACACCTGTTTTTAACTTTTTTTTTCAGAATGTCATAGAAATGTAACATCATATTATCATTAAAAATATTCATGGCTCTCATTATTATAGCCTTATTTGGGTGAAATTTTTCAACAAAATTTTGCACTTTTTTCCCCACATCTGAAAAACCTCCCTAATCTCACTTGACATGAGGGAATTCCTCTGACCTCTCAACCTCTTCCTCAGATGAGATATCCTACACAACCTTTCACTGTTGCTCCTCATGCAGATCCATCTTGTCAGCTCCTGGCTATTTTTCTCCACCAGCTCTTGTTGTAGATCACAGTCAGTACTGTACATTTTCCACAAAGTACTACCATCCGTACACAAGTACATGTGAACACACTTGTAATGGTGCTGTTAAGAGTGAATGATGCTGCCTTCATGAAGGGTCAACACCAAAAGAGGCCAATTAGGCAATCTACCAATCTAAGGTTCCTTTGATATATGAAAGCAAAGTGAAACAAAACAAAACATTGCCCTATTTGAGCATCATCCCTTCACAAGCTAATCAAGTCCAAACATGATGCTGTGAGTTTTTGTTCATCCTGCAAGAAAAATTTTGTGAAAAAAATTTTCCTTGTCCAGTGAAGCATACATAAAGCAGCTTACTCATCCACTGAGGTTCTACTGTATATACAAAACTGAGCAAAAGCAAAATGGTTCACAGTGTTCAATTCTGATTGTTTTCTACTTCTTTCCATTTCCGTTGTTATAATAATTGTGTCTATTATTTTCCTGGTTTTGCTTACTTCACTTTGCATCAGTTAATAGAGGTCTTTTTACTCTTCTCTTTACCCAGCACATTAGTTGCCTCTTAAAGCACGGTAATATGGGATTATATTCCTGTACCACAATGTTCTTAACTGCTCCTAATAAAAGACATTCTCCCCCAATTCTTTGTTAACACCAAAAGCACTACTGTAAATACTTCAGTGTATAATGGGCTTTTCTTTTTGTTTTTGGATCCCCTTGGGTAAATGGCCAGCAATGGAATATAGGGGTGAAAGGGTATGGGCACGTTATTTATCTGCATTTCATTATTCCAAAGTTTCAGAATGGAATTCTCTCTTTACCTCTACATCTTGGCTTCCCTAGCTTCCTTTAAGATTCAGTTCAAATTCTAACTTCTGTAGAGTCCTTACCCAGTCTTCATACTAACAGTGTGCTCTCTCTGAGATTACTTCCTATTTACCCTTTATGTATCTTGTATGTATTAAGTTGTTTACATGTTTTCTCTCTCATTATGTGATGTCCTTGATTGTAAGGACTCTGTTTTTCTCTTTCTATGTATCTCATATCTTATATATCTTTGGAAAGAGCCCTTTTGGGAAGTTGAGGCAAGTTAAAGGAGCTCAGGTTGGAGCCTCTATCTTCTCAAGGATGATAAAGAAGAGACCATTTTCTGACAATAAGGAGACAAGGGGAAGGGGACCTGGGGCTTGAGGAGAGAAGAGAGTTGCAACAGCCACTGTGAAGAATACATTCAAGAAGCAATCAGAGACGAATAAAATAACTGTCAAATTTTCACAGTAAGTCCCTTGAGAGTAGGAACTGTGTCTTATATTCATTTGTATCCTTCTTGGCATTGAGCATAGTATTATGAACACAATAGTGGTCAAATCAATCATTTGATTGATTTGTTGCTAGAGAAATGTTGGGGGGAGTGAATAGTTATATTACAAAGACCTTTGAATTTAGAATCATAAGATCACGGTTCCAATCCAGACCTTACATTTAATCAATTGTTTAACTTTGCAGAGTTCACTTAGCATCTCTGAGCAGTGCTCAAAAGCAAAAGGGAATCTATTGATACTTTGTTATATATTTTACAGAGTTTACATAGTATTTGTCCTGTATATAGCATATCTATACATATTTGACTTCTTGTGGCTTCCCTCCTTAGATTGTGAGCTTTTGGGAGGCAGTCACTGTCTTTTGCCTTTCTTTCTATCCCCAGAACTTAGCATAACATCTAATAGACACTTGTAAAATTTTATTGACAGGTTGGTGGATCAAAGAAAGAATGCCCTATAACTTTAAAGCTCTGTGAATATCCTGACATTCTTCCAATCCACATTTGTTCAATGGTTGACTGAGTCATGTGTAGAGAACCAGGTATCATTATCATCTGCTCCTAATTGTAGCTTTGTATCCACCTGAAGAGAGTTCCATTTTCTCTCCTTTCAATGATCCCAGTCCCATAAATATTTCCTCAGAGAATTAATGTCATCCCTTTGATAATTTTCCTTTATTTACACTGTCCTCTTCGTTGTTTCTGCACAATTTTAATATATGATGCTTCATTAAAACCTCTCTCAAGAATCTGAGAAAGGCAAAGTAGGTGGAAGGAATATCATCAGACAAGGTCTTGGCATGGAGAAAAACATGTGTCTACCAGTTATTGTTGTCCCTTTGGAGCCCTACGGTCCAAAGAACAGTCAGACATCACTCCCTGAGAGACTTCTTTCAGAACAATTTAAGTTCAGGGCATTATCATATGTTTAATTACTAAGTGGTGAGTCATAGATCCTGAAATGTCTTTAGCTTCAGTAATTTCTTTTCCAAAACTTTAACTGTTTCTCCCTGATGGAAGTCTTGGTGCTCTCATTCCCACATGAGACTTTCAATAAAGTAAGACCAATCTAATTAAAGACACCCCCATTAAAGACAGCCCACAAGCTCTCTCTTGCCATATAGCAATCAAGTGATGTCAATGTATATACCAGAATTCCATCAACCTTAGATTCCCTCTGTCTTCTTACAGGTTGACAATAAGTCAGTGTCCTCAGTTATTAGATTAAAAACATTTGAGGTCTCCAGAGAGAGATACAGAATGAGGAGTTGCCTAGTGTGCAGCCATTAGGGAAGAAAATGGTGCCTAGCCATAATAATAGGCATTTTAAGTCAGTTGTCAGGTGGGTAATAGGAGAGAGGTATTGAGGGGGATTCTGATTCACAATCTATTAATTATCTCCTCAATTTGACAATTCAAATCAGCAAACATCAAGACAAAGACTGCCTTTTTTGTAAGTATCACTAAACTAGATCTGAATGCAGTGTACTGGCTATAGTTTGTCTGAATTTTAGCAAGGTTTTTGATAAAAGACGGGATACTTTTCTGGGGGAGAAAATGGAGGGATAGAGTACATGAAAACTCACTTTTAGAACTGGTTGACAGGCCAGAGTTAAGACATAGTTGCTCAACAGTTCATTGTTAGTAGGGCAGATTTCCAGTGGAGTATCCCAGCTATCTGTGCTGAGCTGTGTGTCCAGCACACTATTTTTTAAACCTTTTTCCCCCCAATGATATGGATGAGGTTGTAAGTGTAATATTCACTAAATTTGTAGAATTCACCAAACTTTGAGATAAAGTAGATACAGCAGATAAGAGAGGCAAGATCCAAAAAGAGCTCAATTGGCTAGAGCACTGAGCCAAATTGAATGAGATGAAATTCAAGAATGATGGATTTGGAATCTTATGCATGGCCTCAAAAAATGAACAGCACAAACAGAAGATGGCTGGAAGCATGAGTTGACAGAAATTGTTCTGACAGAGATCTTGGGGTTTTAGTGGGACACAGGCAATGTAAATGAGCAATAGGATGTGTCCATCTAAAATACTGGTGTAAACTCATGTTGCATTAAGAGGAGCATAGCTTCCAGGAATAGGGATGGGAGAACAGAGTTGTCCTTTGCCTTTGTCTCATCTCAGATATAGCATTTAATTCTGGGTACCTTGTTTTAAGATGGGTGTTGATAAAATGGTGGCTTCCAGAAGGGGGCAACCAGGAGGGTAAAGGGACATTAGCTCATATCATTTGAGAATTAGCTGAAAGACCTGGTGATATTTAGCCTGAAAAAGAGAGGAATCAGGAGAGGAGGGGGGATTATGGATGTATTCAAATATTCTAAGGACATTAGACTTGTTTTCTTTGGCCTCAGAAGGTAGAACCAAGTAAAAGTCACAATGAACCAAATTTGGGCTTGATTTCATGGGGAAAGAAATCCCTTCTTGATAATGAGAGCCACCCCACTTTTTAAGAATAAAAGCCTTCCCACTTCCTCACAATGAGAGTCATCCCAAAGAAGAATGGGCTACATGTGAGTTGAGGTTGTGTGTTGCCCTTCCTTGAAGGTCCTCAAACAGAATGTGGATGGCCACTTGGGGAGTTGTTGAGGTTGGGATTTTCTTAGTGTATGGCTTGGGCTAGATGGCCATGGCGGTCCCTTCCAACTCTCTAATTCTGTAGCTCAAGAATAATGTGCAAAGTGCTGTATTATCTAAGAACACAAAGACAAGAACAAACTTTTCCTCACCCTCAAGGATTCTACTTGGGAGAAGAGAATACATGCACGTAAGTAAATATGAAGTAATTTTTTTACAGTAAAAAACTCTAACAGTTGAAGAAATCAGAGAGGACTTAATGTGGAAGGTGACAGATACATTTAATTTTTAAAGAAAGAGGGGTGAAAAGGGAGAGCATCTCAAGTCTTAAAAGACCCACAAAGGTGAAAATGTAGGAGTTGTGGCACTGAGGTTGCTAAGCCATAGAGTGTATAAAGGGAAGAAATGTGAAATGAGTTTGGAAAGGTAGAAAAACCAGATAGTGAAGGGTTTAAATGCCAGCAATGTGTGGCTTCTATACTAGAGAAAATAGGAAGTCTCTGAAGGTTTCAGGGTAGAGGAGAAAAATTATCAGCCTTGTGCTTTAGGAAGATTAATTTGTCCACCATGTGAAGGATGGGTTAGCAAAGAGAGAGACTGACAGCTGGAAGAACAGTTAGAAGGCTTTCTCAAAAGTCCAGAAGAGCAGTGATCAGCACCTATACTAGAATGTTGAGAGAAGGGGATAGATGCCACAGATGCTGTGGGGATAGAACTTACAAGACCTGACAACTGACTGGAAGTGGGGATGTGATATAGAGAGCAGACTCAAGGAAGAAGCTCAATGATTATAATGCTGGTGGAGTTCACAAGAGAAATAAAGGAGTCGGAAGAAAGTGTGGACAAGAAAAGTAATACAAAAAGGTCCATTTGGGCCATGCTGCTTTTGAGATGTCTGTGAGAAAGATTGGGTAGAGATTCACAGCAGGCAAATGACAATGTGGCACTGGCAATCAAGAGAGATATTAGGGCAGAGAGCTTCAATTTAAAGACATGAGAATGGATAAGAATCCTAAACTTAAAATGCAGATGAAAGTATTCTCTCTGATTTTGAAGTATCTTTAGGGTTAGGTCAATGTGCCATGGGCCTGCAGTATCATAGTCATCTGACACTGAGTTATCTTTACCTCCATGCAATGCCCCAAATGTAAAATTTCATCATATACACCAAGATCAAGTTAATACCCAACTCTGTTTCATTTGAGAAGCAAATTAAGGTGATTCCAAAAAATTAAGTTAATAACAAAACTGGTGAATCTATTAACATAATAACTAGGCCCAACTCTCCTATTCTAATTGTATTGAGAAGGAGATGGCTTTCCAAAGTCAAGAGTGGAAGAAGCCTTGTATCTAACACTTAGGTTAGTTAATAGCAATTTACTTCTCTTAACTCCTTCACTTAAAGTCCCTTTATCCAGCCCAGTGTTATCATCAAGGTAGAGTGTTCCATGAGAGTAGAAAATTTCTCACTGGAAATTCTGGCTTAGGAAAAAGCCTCTTGCAAAGCACCTTCATTATTATTCTGCAATTTATAGTCTTAGACTAATGCCCCTCTAGAGTCTGGGGGCATTAAGAGCCTACATGACTATCCCAGGTTCATACAGCCAGCATGAGAGGGACCTGGCTTGTGAAGTTAGGTCTTTCTGAGCCTACCAGTACTTGCTCTCTATCACACACCATATCATCATAGAATTAGAGCTATAAGAGACCTTAAACATCATGAATACAACCTAAGCATTTTACAGATGCTTTCAGTGGGTCTTAGGAAACTTAAGTGCCTTATCTAGGATTACAAGGCTATCAAGTATCTAAGACAGGGTTTTTGTTTGTTTGTTTGTTTGTTTTTTTGGAGGGCAGTTGGGGTTAAGTAACTTGCCCAAGGTCACACAGCTAGGTTTTTCTTGTTTTGTTTTTTGTTTTGTGTGTGCATTAAGTGTTTGAGGATCCGAACTCAGGTCCTTCTGACTCCAGGCCGACGCTCTACTCACTGCACCACCTAGCTGCTCCTAAGACAGGTTTTAAACCTAGATCTTCACGATTCAAAGTCCAGTGGCTTCTCTGTCGTACTAGATTGCCTCTCACTACTGAATACTACTAATTATATTATAATTAACAATCATAATACCATTGTATCAATTTTATATGTTCTCATGCAAACTATTTTACCCTTTCCTGCTCTTAGACTTCATTTTCAAAAGGACTAAAATTATTTATAATACCCTTTCTCACATTATGCTTATATTTTTATTGCCAAGAGGATAAGGATGATGAAAGGAAAGGAAATTCACCCTGATTACCCCATCATTTCTGAAAAGCAAATAATTACTTTCTTTATAGGCTAGAAAATGAAATAAAAACTCTTTCTTCTATATATGTACAGTCTATCAGCTAAAGTAGAGGACCCCACTAGTCTCTGAACTGAGTATCCATTTTGTTGAATTCCTGTCTTCAATAGGACACATATCTTGCATTTTCTTTTTAGTATTGAGAATATGCTCTGCTCAGCCCCCCAGACAAAGAGAGACTTGACTTTGCAGAAGAGAGTTCAAAGGGTGAAGTCTAGAGGTGCCTTATTGGTGAAAACCTCAGGTTCATAAGGATAAGGATTATTTGATTGTTTATCTGACACATAGTTGATGTGTAAAATACATTGATTAGGTAAGGAGTGCTCAAAGATTACATATAATAATATAAAAATCATGTTATCTCATAAAAAATGTCCATAATCTCAATGAGTTTTGCTAGTAAATAAAATGTTAAAGTTAGGTAAGTAAGGTATGGAAGTACTAGACTCCATAGAAGATGGAAGGTTTGACTTCCATGTGTGTACAGCATCACTCTTATTGAGATTTTTTCAGTCTCTATGGATGACTTTGAAAACCTTAATGCATGACCTTAGGGGGTTAGGTGGATAGAACACTGGGTTTAGAATCAGGAAGAGTCATCCTCACAGTTTCAAACCTAACCTCAGATGCTTACTAGCTTACATGACTTACATGACTCTCAACTGTATGACTCTGGGCAAGTCACTTAACCCTGTTTGTGTCAGGTTCTCATCTGTAAAATAAGCTGGAGAAGGAAATGGCAAAGCACCAAATGGGGTCACAAAGAGTCGGACATGAGTAAAATGACACAACAACAACAACAATATCTATTGCTGTTGTGTTGTTGTCAGGAATCCCGATATATTGAGACAGCTTTGGATTTAGGGCTGGGAGAGTTGGGCTCAAGCCCTAGATCTGACACTGAGTCTGCAAATCTTGATACTTAATCATTCTAAACCTTTGTTTCCTCACCTGCAAAATGGATATAATTATATCAATCAGCCTTTCTTCATATAACTAATGTATGGAAAGACTTTGAAAATTGTAGTTATGCCCACACATCATTACTATTGTTATTGTTATTATAATATCTGGCAACAAAATGATAAAGTGAGAGACTATTGGAAAGTATGGATCCCAGGGCTGGAATGCTCTAGAATTGACTCTATAGGGTTGCCTAAATTGGTATGATTTTTAGTGACCAGTCTAATGAATTCTTTCCAAAATAGCCAAAATAAACTTCAGAAAAGTTGAAGTTGACATCCATGTCCTTTCCCTCATATAATGCTCCAAGGTTGGGATTAAATGCCTTTTAAAATAAAGAACTAAAAGCCAGTCACATTTAACACAAAAATTGTATTTGTGAAAACAGAAAATTGAAATCCGCTCATGATATCTGTCCTTAGGGGTATGTTAAATCAATTGACTCAACTAATTTTTTCATAGAAGATTGACTAGTTGGAGAGTCAAAGAATATTCAAAATTAGAGACATCTTGGATAAAATGTGTTTTGCCCACTCATTCTACATATGAGGAAACAGAAGCCAAGAGACACACAATGGAAGCATATAACAACTCACACATGTACAAGTATGTGTGTATGCTATTTGTACATAGTTTTTTGCATGTTGTATTCTCTATTAAATGATGGGTTCCTTGAGGACAGGGACCATTTTTACCTTTCTTTATATTCCCAGTACTTATCATAGCACCTGGTACATAGAACGTCCTAAACAAAGGCTTGTTGGCTTGACTGACCTCACTCTCACAGTTTTCTTTCATAAGTGCATTAACAACATTTCATTCTGCCTTTAACATCCCAACAGGAACTCAAAACTGAAGGTCAATGGAGCAAAACCACAGCTCCCCAAGGGGCTTCATTCTCCTGGGTTTCTCTGATAAGCCTCAGCTAGAGATAATTCTATTTGTGCTCATCTTGATCTTCTACATCTTGAACCTGGTGGGAAATACGACCATCATCTTGGCTTCTAGCATGGACCCCAGGCTACACACCCCAATGTACTTCTTCCTCACCAATTTGTCTTTTGTAGACCTCTGCCTAACTACCACTGTGGCCCCACAGTTACTGTTCACAATGAGAAGCAAGGACAAAACTATGAGCTACGTGGGTTGTGTAGCACAACTCTATGTGGCCATGGGCTTGGGATCCACTGAGTGTATTCTTTTAGTTGTCATGGCTTATGACCGATATGCCGCAGTCTGCCGCCCCCTCCACTATGCAGTCATCATGCATCCTCGGCTCTGCCTATCTCTGGCTGCCACAGCATGGCTCAGTGGCCTCATCACCTCTCTGATCCAGTGCTCCCTCACTATCCAGCTCCCCCTGTGTGGTCACAACCAGCTTGACCACATCTTCTGTGAGGTGCCAGTGTTGATCAAGCTGGCATGTGTAGATACTACTTTTAATGAAGATGAGCTTTTTGTGGCCTGTGTGGTCTTTCTTGTGGTGCCTGTTTCTCTTATTCTGATGTCCTATGGCTACATCACCCAGGCCATATTGAGGATCAAATCCACATCGGGACGTCGTAAAGCATTTGGGACTTGTTCTTCTCACTTGGTAGTTGTAATCATCTTCTATGGGACCATCACCTTCATGTATCTCCAGCCAGTCAAAAGTAGGTCCAAAGACCAGGGAAAGTTTGTTTCCCTCTTCTACACTGTAGTCACACCTTTGTTAAATCCCCTCATCTATACACTGAGGAACAAGGATGTAAAGGGGGCATTGAAAAAGCTTGTACCTGGAAAAGGCCATTAGATCTGAAATACTGTAGTATACACAAGAAAGATTGTTGTTCTAATTCCAGATAATTCTAAGTATTGCCAATGTCTTCATCTCCATATTGGATTGGGCAAAAGCAGTGAAATTCTGTGAGAATTATTATCTTCCCCTCTTCTTTACTGTTGAATTGTTTGATTTTAAATAGATTAAATAATGTCTGTATATCTACATATTGTGTGTATATACATACGTGCATACATGTGCACATACAAACATATACACATACACATGTATGTATATGTGTATACACACACACATACACACACACACACATACACTTCTATTTTAGAGAACTCAGTCAGATGGATATGTGATCCCATTGGCTTGATTGCTCTCTCTAATGACCCAGATCACAATACATCCATGAATGCACATATTGCACAACTCTCTAATCCATCCTTCATGCAACTGCCAAATTGATCTTCCTAAGACACAGGAGTGTCCATGTCACTGTCAAAATGATGAAGCTTCATGGAACAATGGAAAGCCCAACAGAAGTGGCAGAATGACATTCTTATAAAATATAGACAGCCCAGTGGAGCCAGAGGCATGGATTGCCCTCCTCATGTGTATGCCCTAATGACCTGTGTTCCCTGTATGTGTCCTTCCATGCACATTCCCTGACCTAATGTCTCCATATGTATGTAGCCCTCCATGTGTATGTTCTAGCTACAACTTTCCAATATTTATAACCATCTCCATGTATTTTCTATCCCTATATTTTCCTGTCATTTGCACACTTCCATTCACATTTTACCCATCCATTCCTTGAAGCTGTAACCCCCCCCCCCATACTTGTGTCCTACTTGTAACTATCCTTTCCATTTATGGTATTGCATTTGTTGGAAAGTTTGTCCCATGTTTATAAGGCAATGAAATGTCAGGGTGAGGTCACCAAAGCATTGGATTTTGAGTCAGGAAAGCCTGGTTTGAATTCTGCCTAAGACACTTAGTCTAATTATATCTACCACACTTGTGATTCTGCAGCAAATGCAATGTAACATCTAGAGCCTGACAATTCAAATAAGCAATACCTTTCCAAAAATATTCAAGCAACCCCTAAGGCAAAGTCATCCCCAAAGCAGTTTCATTTTTAAGCAGTTTACAGGAAGATAAGCAAAAGTTACTGGTAAAGAAAATCAAAGCAGTCATCAAGAAAGTTCCCTGAGGTCTCAAGTGCTCACCTCCAGAGTCTTAGAGCTAAGCATCTCTATAAGCATCCTCCTTATTGGAAGTGCCTATAGTTGACCCTCACACCAATACATCTTGCGATAAAGTTAACTCAGGCTGTTGCAGGGCTGCTCCATAACTTCCTTCTTACAGTATCCCCAGCTCATGCTGGGGAGAATATAGGGCATTCATTTAAGGCTACTTAGTCCCATCAGTGCCCGGCCCACAACATTCTGTTAGATTCAGTTACTTCATATGTAAAATGTGGATCATAATAATATCTACCTCACAGGGTTATTGTGAGGAATAATGATAAAAAGCCATGTAAAGCCCTCTATAAGCCTTCAGACACAATGTGGAAGATTCAGGAGGGAATTGTTTTATTGCTACTTTTCTAGCTATAATATTTTATTAAATGGCTGCCATACTGTTATTTTTATTAAGTGTCTTTGATTTGAATTAACTGTGTCTTCTCAGTGATTAATATGGGCAAACATATTGACTCACAAACTTCATTTTTTAAGTTGAGGCAGACCTACAGTACTTTGAACCTAGGATGAGTCGCTATCCCCAAGGAACACAAAGTTAGAGGTATTTTTCCTGACATTGTATTTTATTTATGCATGAGAAGTTTGATAATGTGCTTCCTTTGTTTCCTTAATGGTCTATATATAATTGGAATTTGTTTATAATTGCTGAAATTCCATCTGGTATACCCTTTCTAGTAACAATAGTAGTATTGATTGTCTTATGGTTCCAGAATTGAAAAAGTAAGGGTGGGTGAAGGCAAAGAGTATGGTATGTGTTTAGCAACATGGAAGAAAGGGCCAAGGATAATGCCAAGTTTGCAAATGGGTTAAATGGAAGGATGGCGATCCTTCAGGAGAAATAGAGAAGTTATGATTGGGTGGAAGTAGGAAGAAATATCATGAATTCTATTTCTGAACATATTGATATTGAGATTTCTATTGGCCATCTAAGTGAAAGTAGTCCAGCTGGTAGTTGGAGCTATGGTGACTGGAGTAGGGGAAATAAAGAATTGATGAATGTGTATATTTGGGTCTCATCTACTAATAAATGATGATTGAATGTATAAAATCTGATGAGTTCACCAAAAGACAGGGGTAGAAAATACAATATAAGAGCACCTCACCACTCCTAATGAATTCAAATGTAGTGCCCAGATGCATTACATTCCTGAGCAGGCAAGTGTGGCTGCCCAAGAATTATCCATCAACAGACAATCAACAAACATTAATTTGGCCTACTATGAGCCGAGAACTGTGCCAAGTGCTGTAAATACCAAAAAAAAAAAAAAATACAAAACAGTCCCTAATATTTGACACATTGTGGAGAATGGGAACCATAACACAGGACTAAGGAAAAACAAGTATTTTAGTTCTCGAAAAAGGGGGAAAGAGTAGAGTCTGCAAGCTATAGCCCAATGCTTGATTGTTAAAAGTGCAGAATGTATTATTCTTACTACCTTTTTGTAAACATCACATTCATTTCTGAATACATTCTTTGTTCCCCTCAAACAGTGAGACATCCCTTGCAAAAGTGACTTTAAAAGAAAGAGTCCATCCAAACCAACCATGTCAGACAGTATGTGTGGCTTTATTGGGTGTATTATTGAATGAATTGCTAGTGATTGTGTAGAAAATGAAGCAGTGATGATGAAACACAGATACTTCATAAGGAACATGGCATGGCAGACTCGAAGACATTGGGCATTCTGACCAGGTAAGACTTATACAAGGAAAGTAAGATTGGGTCAATATCTGAGAAATCATAAATTTAAGAGAAAATACTAATAACAAAAGAAATCACAATGATGTTATATCAAAAGAAAAGAGATTTTCACAAATTGCAACACATTTATGTTTAGGAAACACTCACCAGTTTGGAATAAAATGATTTTAATTAATATGACAAATAGTCTATAAAACTATATATTCTAAAATATAAAACTGTCTATAAAACCAAGAACCAAAACTTTTGTAATGGAAATAAGCTGAAAGACTTTCCATTAAAATCAAAGACAAAGCAAGTTCGTTCATTACTGTCATAGTTCAGTATAGTTTTAGTCCTGTCAGCTATAACAATAATATGAGAACTGAGGGGAGAAGCATGGCCAAAAGAGGAAAGGAAATGGTTACTTTCTAGAGGTGATATCATGGTTCCCATTGAGAATCCTAGAGTAACAATTAAAATTAGTTGAAGCAATTAGTAACTTCAACAAAATATTAGAATATCAATTAAGCCCATGTACATTATCACCTTTCTGTTTATTACTAACACAATACAGTAGGAAGAGAAAGAACTTCATTCAAAATAACTATACAAAGCCTAACATCTTTATGAGTCTATCTATTTAGACAAGCATAGGAACTCCATGGGAGCAGCTAGGTGGCACAATGAATAGAGTGCCAGACTTGGAGTCAACAAGACCTGAGCCTTTGTGTATTCAAATCTTGTCTTATGTACTCACTAGCTATGTGCCTCTGAGCAAGTCATTTAATCCCTGCTTGCCTCAGTTTCCTCATCTGTAAAATTAGCAAGAGAAGGAAATGCCAAATCATTCCAATATCTTTGTCAAGAAAATTCCAAATGGGGTCATGAATAGTCAAATATGACTGAAAAAATGACAGAACAACAACATGAGCTCTATGAATACAGCTACGTTCTCATTAGTGTAAAGATGGAACCCCAGGAAGTGGTCATATGTGTTTGAATTCATACTATTTAAAGTGGCATTGTATAAAATAAGGTAACTGGTTCTAGCCCAATGGAAACATGCACTTTGAATTCAAATAATTTGAGCACAGTATTTCTTATTTTTATTTATTTGAGGTGCAACGTACAACTAAAAATGTTTTTTAACAAAATAAAAACGAAATTAAGTAGAGAGATAATAAATTATTATAGGCAGTCTATGACAATATAACAAATACATTCTTTCTATGTATCTACATCTATGTCTATATTTATCTATCATCTATCTACCTATCTATCTGTCTGTCTATCTATCTATCTATCTATCTACATATAGATAGATTGATCGAGATCAAGAAACAAATAATAATAAATTCAGTTAGAGGAATAAATAATCAATATCCTTATGAGAAATTATAAAATAAATTGGTAATAAAGAAAGGCCTACAGTGCCAAATATCAAACTATACTATAAAGCAATAATCATCTAAAACAATTTTATGCTAGACAAAAATAGAAAAAAATCAGGAGAATGTATTAGATATACAACCTATGGAAAAATCAACATAATATCAGAATATGACAATTGCTGGATAAGGACTCACTATTCAAAAATCACTGGGAAAACTGGAAATGAGTGTGAAATAAATTAACTTTAGATCAAGCTCTGGCACCATATTCCCTAATAAATTCAAAATAGATATGTGACATGGATCTAAAAGGTCACATTAAAAATAAATTAGAGGAGATAAAAAGAAAATAACCTTAAAACATGTGGATAAGGCAAGATTTCATGACCCTACAAATGATAATGGAGATGATAGAAAAAGAAAATAAATAATTTTTCTTTGATAAAACAAAACATCTTTTGCATAAACAAAATCAATTTAATTAAATCAGAAGGAAATCAGTCATCTTGGGAAATATCTTTGCAACAATTTTTTTCTAATAACTCAGAGCAGAATGTCTGGTTTTCTTATACTAGAATGAAGGGGAAGGACCTGAATCAGAAAACAGAGATTTAGAGGAGTTAAAGATGATAAGTGGGGGAACACATGTTGGAAAGCTTCTATGTTCCAAGCAATGTAGAATTTGAGCCCATTGACTTAGGCTGAGGGGGGAAAGGCACTGAAGGTCCAAGGAGAGAGATGAAGAGTTGATATCATCATTTGAGAAAGAACATAAAGAGTTAAAGGTAAATAAGAGTTACCCACTTTTCATGTATCTTATCTTGTTTCTGTTCTATCCTGTAACCTGCTCAAGGACAGGATCCATGACTGAGATATCTCTGCACCCTTCACGGTGTTTAATACATGCCTCATAGAAAGGAGCTGTTCAATAAATCAATGCTAAAGTAGACAGAGTATAATGTATTATAAAAAGGCATTAATGGCAGGGCTAGAACACCCACAAAAGTCAGTTATTCCAACTCTGCTGGCCTTTCTACAGATGAAGCTCAGGGAGGCTATGTCATCAAATACCTAAAACAGGATCAGAACCGAGGTCCTCTGACCCCAAAGCCAGTGATAATTTCACAATGCTATGCTGTCTCTTAGAGTTAAAAGAATCAAATTGCTATAAAGAAGCGATTTGACATTTTGTGGGTCACTGACAATGTATGAACCTCTTTCCTCAACTGAAAAATGATGTATTTTTACCTCAAGACCCATCTCCCAAGGTTGCAAAGATAACATGAAGAAATATCTGTTGAATTCTTTGTACTGCACAAATGTAGCAAAATTTTACTAGTCAGTATTTGTTCATTATTTCACGTGTGAAAAACAATTTTCACCATTGTCTTCTTATAGTAACCTCTAATTTACTTTAAAATAACAATTAAATCTTATTTAATCTAAACAACTTTTCCACAGAAAATTAGCTTCATCCCTTTGACAATTTTTCTTCCTGTTAAAAAGATGTAGTAACTAAAAATCACCACAAAACCTTTCCAAAGCCGATAAATAAATAACTAAAAATAATAATAAATAATTAATAAATAATAATAATAAATAACTAAAATAAAAAATAACTAAAAATAAAATAGATAAAAATAAAAATAAAAAAATAAAATAAAAAATAACTAAAATTAAAAAAAATAAAATAAATAACTGAAACAAATAACTAAAAATCACCACAAAACCTTTCCAAGCCAATAAATAAAGAATTAGTGGACAGAACAGTTTATAATAAGGTCTTGGTATAAGGTAGCCAAGGAGTAGTCAGTTACCACTCTCTAAGAAACTTCTGTCAAGACCAAGTCTCCCCAGGGCAACATTTAGATCTTAATTAGTAAGTGGGGAGCCAGGGTCCCTGAAGTGTACTTGGTATAAATAATTCCTTTTCCTAAATCTAGGCCCTTCATCTCTACTGGCTTCTATTCCCTTGTTGCCTTCACTTCTGAAAACAGTTTCAATTTCATTATAGACATCATCCTCCCTGAAAAACGGTTCTTTAGAATTCTCTTCATCATGTATCAATCTAAACATGCCAATACATATACCAGGGTGCCAATCGACACAATGAGGCATTAGATTACCTCGATCTTTGATAGATTGGCTGTAAGTTAGCGTACTTGACTATTGATTCAAATCATCCAGGACTTACAGTGAGAGATAGAAAGAAGAGCAGCCTCCCCGGGGTCAATAGGTAAGATGGTACTCAATATTGATGATAGGCATTTTAAGTAACTTTCCATGTGGGTCATAGGGAATGGATGTTTAAAAGGAGAGGAAGAGGGGCACTTTGGTGATTTTGAGTGAGGATGATCCTCAGTTCAACAATTCAAATAAAAAATAATCCCTGCCTACTTTGTGCCTGATAGTATGCTAGATAGTAAATATTCAGACTCAAAAACAAAATAATCTTTGTTCTCAAGGACCTTATATTCTACTGGAGTAATGCAACATGCAGACAGGTAAGTAAATAAGATAATTGGGGGAGCAGGAGAGAGAGAGAGAGAGAGAGAGAGAGAGAGTATTGAATAATAATAACTGTGGGAATCAAGAAAGACTTCATGTCAGAGGTGGCACCATCTGAATCCTGAAAGAGGCAGAGTGTCCCAAAATCCAGAGTTTTGGGGACAATGTGCTCCTGAAGTAGCAGAAACCCTGGCAAGAAATAGAAATCCAAGTTAAAAGACCAAGTAGACTATATGGCTGAACTGTGTCATAAGAGAAAAATGTAATAAGCCTTGAAGGGTTGACCCAAAATGGATAGCTAAGGCTTTCCATGCCAAGTAACGGAGATTCCTTTTGTTTAATCTAGAGTCAAGAAGGAGTTACTGCAGACTTCTCAGCCTGGGGGTGTCATAATTTTGTTTGGGTTTCAGGAACCTTATTCTGGAAGCTGAACAGGGAGGGTCTGGAAGCCAGGGGGTCAGTTTAGAGGCTGTTGTAACCATCCAAATGACAGGTAATGAGGATAGTGGCCATATGAGTGGAGAAAAGGGGATACACATGAGAGCTGTTGTGGCAGGAGAATGAACAATAAGTGGAGGGTGAATGATGAAGATGATTTTAACTTGAAAAGCAGGGAAGTATCCTCAAAAATAAGGAAGGGCATAAGAGAAGCAGATTTGGGGAGCAACATTTTGCTCCCAATAACCAACAATTTCCCCCAATAACCAACAATTATTATTTCTTGGACATGTATTTGGAAGAGTCATTTTATAAATACTTATTAAGTCAATAAATACTGATTAAGCACCTACTATATGCCAGGCGTGAATCTGAGCTCTAGAGATACAAAAAGAGGCAAAAGACAATGCCTGCCCTCTAGAAGCTCAAAATGTAATTGGAGAAAATACACAAATGTATGCAAACAAATGATATAGAGGATGGATAGTAAATAAATAGGCGCTAGAATTAAAATTGGCTTCCAATAGAAGGTAGGTCAGGGAAGCCAGAAGACAAAGATGAAGAGAGAGAGTATTCCACATATGGGAAAAACAGAGAAAATGCCAGGAGTCTGGAGATGGAATGTCTTGTTAGTGGAACTGCAAAGAGGTCGTTGTCATTGGATTGAACAATATATGAATATGAATGAGGTATAAGGAGACTGGAGAGGTAGGATGGATCTTGCCAAGGTCCAAAAAAAATTTGTGCAATGGGACTAGACCTTGAGAGAGTGATTACATCTGGATTTGTAGATTGGATAATCATCTTCAGAGATGCTGCTGATAAAATTAACCAGTGATTAAAAGAATTTCCCATATTTTGAAGTATCATTGGAATTGTCAATGTATGTTCTGTGGGCCAATGGTGTCATCATTATAATTTTAAATTATTTCTCATCCTTATTCAGTTCCTAAGAGCCACATGTCCAAACTTCCTTAAGTAGGTCAGAAGCAACTAATCATCATTCAATTATCCTTGTTTTTAGTATGTACTGAGATTAGCCCCCTGACTATGGAAAAGATTTCATATTCCCAATGATTAGACTCAGTTTATATCATTATCAGACTTCTAGGTCCATCAAGAATATGATCGATTTCCAAAGCCATCCAATTTTTACTGATTTTGTGTGAATGCATGTTAACTCCTTTATCCCTGAATAAACTTGCAATGAAGACTTCAGGAATAAATTGCGAAGATTCAGCTCTTTAGGTCAGACAACGTAGTAATAGAACTTTATAAAATTATTTCCTTTGATCCTCACACAACTCTGTGAGGTAGGCTCCATCTTTTCTTTTTGTTTGTTTGTTTCCAATCCATTTACTAGCTTGTCAAGGTCATATTAAGCATTTGTACCAAATGCAATGTAACAGGATAAAGTTTAACAGGAAAAAAAGTATGGCTTTTATATTAGAGGGAAAAATGCCCAAGTTTAAGATAAATAAACAGAAGAAAATCCTAGAATTTTAGACCTGAGAAAAAACATCTTAGAAGTCTACTAATCCCAATAAGGAAATGTAGACCCTGAAAAATGAAGTGATATGCCTAGGGTTAGACAGATACTAATAGAGCCAGGGCAAAACCTTAGTTATTCTGACTCCTTGTCCTGTGCTTTTTCCATTTCATTACAAGTTTGACTGAAAAAGATGTTACTACCAACATCATTTAATATTTACTGAGTGTCCACTATGCTAAGAACCATTTGATCCTGTGAAAAAAGCTAATGGATTCAAGACAACCCAGTCTGGGCAGTTTGACTGAATTAGCAATGTGCACACCAATAAAATATTGATTTGAGAAAGCTAAGGCTGTGTTTTATTCAAAATCTATGTCAATTCCAAGAGCACAATGAATAGAAATTTTAGGAGTACAAATAAACCAAAAATTAAAAATAGAAGGCCCTGTAAAAGACCTGGGTAGGTCTGATAGTTGCCAAACTATCAACCAATATTTATTTTAACAATATATACATACAATACTTGTTTGTTGAATTATAAACTCAGCATATAAACCAAAGAAAAATTTCATCATTTCTTTTTGGTCATATTTCTTTACCCTGTTCTTCAAAGGATTAATAGTATAAACATCCAACTGCAGCTATGACACAGAACAACCTGTCATTCATAAAAACATCATGAGTGTAGTTGTCTGTGTCTTCATTTATTTTGATGCTCTCTGATAAAATCTTTGCCAGGGCAGGCATTTCATTTGGCTCATACTGAGCAGCTGCTAATTCTTCCTTGAGTATGGTGTGGATGCATTCTTTCACCTTTGTTGGAAGATGGGTCGCAGGATGTAGGTGTTCTCTGATCCCACGTGGCTCTTGTCCTTTTCGTTCACACCAAGACTGGGAACCGAGATGAACATGGTCTCAGCCGGCGGGGAGACCCCAGTGCAGTGCCTGCTACTTCATGGAAATGGGGGCCAGATTTAGCCAGGTTGCTCTGAGACCGTCTCCTAGCAATATAGTGTCACTTCCGCCAGGTAGACTCTATCTTTAGCTACATTTTTCATATGAGGAAACTGAGGCACAGAGAGGTTGAGACTTCTCCAAAGTCACACAGCTAGCATGTATCTGAGGAAAGATTAAAGCCTGAATCTTTATGCCATTTCCAGTACTCTAAACACTATGCAACAACACATCTCCATATTGACTGAGGACATATAATCTCTCAGTCCCTGCAGAACTCTAATAGTAATAGCAACTAGAACTTATATATCACTTTAAGGTTTGCAAAGCACTCTCTATAATGCTATCTCATTTGGTCCTCACAACAGCCCTATGAGATGGGATTATTATTATCCTAGTTTTACAGATGAAGAAACTAAGGCTGAGAAAGCCTGTGACTTGCCCAGTAATACACAATTAATGACTGTTTGAGGTAAGATTTGAAGCTAGATCTTCCTAGGTCCTCCCCTAATTCTAGCATCTTCCATCTATTGATTATTTCCCATTCATTTTGTATATGGTTTATTTGTATGTAGATTTCATGTTGCCTGTGAGATCTAGACTTGAGGTATAAGGTATAAGAAAACTGGAAAGGCAGGATGGGTCTTGCCAAGGTCCAAAGAACCATTTGTGTAGAGGGATTATACCTTGAGAGAGCAAGTATATCTGATTTTGTAGACTGGATAGTCATATTCAGAGATGATTCTGATTGGATCTTTGAGAGCAAGTATTATCTTTGGTCTTTCTTTGTATGCCCAGTCCTAAGCATAGTGGCTGCCATATAGTAAGCACTTAACACATGTTTATTTATTGGTTGATTCATCCTGATTCCAAGTCCAATGCTCTATCCCACACTCCAATGTATCAGCTTGCTTCCTCAAAAATGTTACCTAAACTTATAATGAAAAATGCTATCTATCCCCAGAGAAAGAACTGATGGTCTCCAAATACAGACCAAAGTAGTTTGTTTGCCTGTATTTTACTTCACAACGTAACTATTATGGATGTGTTTTGCATGACTGCATACACATATCCTATATCAAACTGCTTGCCTTCTCAATGGTGAGAAATTCGGAGGGAGAGAATTTGGAACTCGAAGTTTCAAAAACAGATGTTAAAAACAGTTTTGACGTGTAACTGGGATAAATTAAATGCTAAATCAAAATAAAACCATGGAAAAGTAAAAAATGAAAGCTACTACAGCAATATCCATATGCAGGGATGTGTCATGGGAACCTGGGATCTGAGGGTCAGAGTGACTCGACCTGCAGTCAGGACCTGTGTTATGAGTATTAGGGGGCATTGTGAGCACTTGAATTTTTAACTTACTATCTGATCTTGGTTAAGTCATTTTACTTTTCTATGACTTGTTTTCTCATCAGTAACAAAGACATATGCTCTCTGTGTTGCCTTGGAACGGTACTTCAATGAAGTGACAGGTATTGTGTGTGTGTGTGTGTGTGTGTGTGTGTGTGTGTGTGTTATTGTCACTGCTGATAATATTAAAACTAATTTAGATCACACAAAATTTAGATGTGTGCGCTTTTGTGCAACAGGACTAGCCGAATGATCTTAAATGCTCCTTGAAGCTCATTCAATCAACAAGTAATGATCAAATGCTCATTATGCACAAGAAAGAGGAGTAAGAGAGGGAAAGGAATGATGAAGAGGAGATCTCTTCATCTGGATTCTTCATCACCCATATCACTCTTCATCTCTTAAACCTGTTTCTGAAATCACTTTTTCATTTGGTTTAATTCCTATCCCCACGTATTTTTCCAGTCATTTCAGTCATGTCCAACTCTTCGTGAGCACATTTGGAATTTTCTTAGTAGAGATATTGAAGAAGTTTGCCATTTCCTTCTCCAGCTCATTTTACAGATGAGGAAACTGAGGCAAATGGGGTTAAATGACTTCGGGCCAGCAAATTTCTAGTAAATCTCTGAGGCCTCATTTGAACTCAAGTATTCCTGACTCCAGGCCCTGTGTTCTATCCACTTGTCACCTAACTGCTATCCCCAGTAGGACTTGCATTTTAAATTCTATTTCTAGTAGTGAGCTTCCACTCTGCTGAATTATATACAAAATCTCTTAAAATCTCCCTATTCCTACAAGTGACTGAGTTCATGAATTACAGAATTAGCTGGTTGGAGGTAAGGGATGAAGATATGACTTTTTTTACCTTCTTTATGGGTCAAATGGATAAAAGCTAGGTCCCAAGATGGCTTGATGCCCATAACCTTAGCATGCAGATCTAACCCATAAGCAATCAGTAAGCATTTATTAAATGTCTGCTGTGTTTCAGATGCCCTACTAAGTTTTGGAAATAAAAAAAGATAATAATGAAACAGTCCCTGGCTCAAGGAGCTTGCATTTTCTCCTGAAAAATAGCATGTATAATGATAGTTGCCAGAATATATATAGTGCTTTAACATTTGCAATTTGTTATACAAACATTATGTCATTTTAGTTAAGTCAAGTCAACAAGTGTATATTAGGACCCACCATGTGCCAGGCACTATACTAAGTTTTAAGGATGCAAAGATGAGCAGGGGTAACAAAAAAACAAAAACAGTCCCTGCCCTCAGAAGCTTACATTCTATTGCAGAAAATAAGGTTATAATGTTGGAACCCTTTAAAGTTTTCAAGGGGCCATACAGATATTATGTCAATTTAGTTATCAAGTCACCAGGTATTTAATAATCAGCCACTATATGCCAACCACTGTCTTAAGTGCTAGGCATATAAAAATGAGCAAAAACAGAAATAAGCAAGCAACAAAAGGATCCCTTCTCTCAAGGAACTCAGTGCCAATGTGCAACTAAGAATGTACAAATGTATTGTCTTTATCTCATCCCAGATTGCCTAAAATGGAGGTATCCATCCATTGCCTGAAGACCAGCTGTGATACATTTCACCCTTCTTCCAGGCTTCTTCAGTACCCTTTTGAGAGGAGAAGTAATGTCTAGTCTCCTCCATTGGCTCAAGACTCCATCACTTGTGCTCCCTCTTAAGGGTATCAGAGAACTCTGGGTGAAGGGATGAAATGTGACACACCAGACCTTCAGATAGTAGAGGTCGGAGAGTCACAGTTATGCAACTAAGATATATATAAAATAATTTGAATAGCAATCTCAGAGGGAAGACACTAAGATTGAGGGAGATTGAGGAAGGCTTTTTTGAAGAATGTAGGACTTTAGCTGAGAATTAAAGAAAGCCAGGGAAGCTAGGAGGTGGAGATGAAGGAGGAGAGAGAATTTCAGGGTTGGAGTTGGGTTAGAAATGGAATTAGGGTTAGGCATCTGATGGGTTAATCCGGGGCACAGGTAGGTGCTATTATCATTCCTATTTTATAGATGAGGAAACCAAAGCAGACCATGGTTAATGTTTTATTAATATTTATTGTTATTTTCACAGTTATAGCTATGATTAAATCCAGCAACATGATAGCAAAGTGTAGGGAATCATTGTGGCCTCTAAAAGCCATAGACCCCAGAATGTTGTCCCATTACTAAACCCTTGAGATGGCTCTCTCTATTTTAGTCAACACATTAGCAATTTTCTTAAATTTGTCCAAAATTTGAATGGAATGATCACAGAACTCTTTCCCAAAAAATCAAGTACATACTCTTTCTAAAACTGGTTTAACAAAGTTATTTTATTCAATCTAATAGCAATAAAATTGAGAGAGTTGAAGAGAATGTCTGTCTTCAAAATAAGAGATTATTTTGAAAATAATTCAGCGTAGACTGTCCATACATACATAAACACAGTCACATAGATACACACAGGCACACACACATATATATGTCTATATGGCTATATTTACCTGTCTGTATATCTATCTATCATCTGTCTATCTATCTATCTATCTATCTATCTATCTATCTATCTATCTATCTATCTATCTATCATCTATCTGTCTATCTATCTATCTGTCTATCTATCTATGGCCGGGGATCCATAGCTAGTTCATGAGAGAACTGGAAATCAAATCCAGGTCTCTTGACCTGCTGTTCAGTGATCTTTGTGCTACAGCTTGTTTCTAGTGATTTGGGAGTAATCTCTTCCCAAAGTGGATGATTTTGCTCCCTAGGAGGTGCTGGAACAATCAGGGGGGTGGTGGTAGTAGCCTTGGGTGACACAATTTTTAAAAAATGTCAAAGGGTTAAAGAAATTAGATTTCCAGGGGTATACTGAGTAAACCTTTTTTTTTAAAGGGGTGGTAGGCCAAATAAGTTTGGGAACCTCTGTAAAACCTGGTCTGTGTTCCCACTTTCCTCCTTGTTTTCACATTTACCAAAGAGCTACTGTATCTTCTCAAAGGTCACTCAACAACTAAGGGTGATTTCCTATTGAGAAAGAATTGAGATTCGTCAGCACTCATGGCATTGATCTCTTTCCACAGAGTTTCACCCTATCATCCCTCTCTTCTGATTCCCGACAGAAGCTGGAAGCAGGAGGTCAATGGGGCAAAACAACAATTCCCAGGAGGGCTTTGTTCTCTTGGGCTTCTCTGACAAGCCCCAGCTGGAGACTATTCTATTTGTGGTTATCTTGGTCTTCTACATTTTGAACCTGGTGGGGAACATGACTATCATATTAGTGTCCTGCTTAGACCTCAAATTGCACACTCCAATGTACTTCTTTCTTTCCAATCTGTCCTTTGTAGACCTCTCCTTGACCACTTGCATTGCCCCGCAGTTATTGGTCACCATGGGAAAAAAAGACAAGAGCATGAGCTACAGTGGCTGTGTGGTACAACTCTATGTGTCCATGGGCTTGGGATCCACTGAGTGCATTATTTTGGCTGTCATGGCTTATGACCGATATGCCGCAGTCTGCCGTCCCCTCCACTATGCAGTCATCATGCATCCTCGGCTCTGCCTGTCTCTGGCTGCCACAGCATGGCTCAGTGGCCTCACCACCTCTCTGATCCAGTGCTCTCTCACTATAGAGTTACCCATGTGTGGTCATAACCAGCTTGACCACATCTGTTGTGAGGTGCCAGTGTTGATCAGATTGGCCTGCGTAGACACAACCTTCAATGAGGCTGAGCTTTTTGTAGCCAGTGTGGTCTTCCTTGTGGTGCCTGTCTCTCTCATTCTGGTCTCCTATGGCTACATCACTCAGGCCATATTGAGGATCAAATCTGCATCAGGACGTCGTAAAGCATTTGGGACTTGTTCTTCTCACCTGGTGGTTGTAATCATCTTCTATGGGACCATCATCTTCATGTATCTCCAGCCAGTCAAAAGTAGGTCCAAAGACCAGGGGAAGTTTGTCTCCCTCTTTTACACTGTGGTCACACCTCTGTTAAATCCCCTCATTTATACTCTGAGGAATAAGGATGTGAAAGGAGCACTAAGAAAATTGGTGCTTGGGAAGACTCTTGAGTCATAGAAGTTGTGAGAAATAGGCATTGAATAAGAGGGTTGTTCGAAGTTCAAATGATTCTCTCTTTAAGTCCTGTCTTCTTGCCCAGTGTATATCTCCCTCTGTGGTTGACTAGAAGTGGGTGTGAGAGAGTGAGACAATCAGACAGAAAGAGAGAGACAGAGACAGACAGACACATGGCCAGACAGACATAGATTTGGATCTATTTGTATATGCTATTGTTGTTTTTGGTCATTTCAGTTATGTCTGACTCTTTGTGATCCCATTTTGGAGCTTGTTTGTGACAAAGTTACTGGAGTGGTTTGTTATTTCCTTCTGCAGCTCATTTTACAGATGAGGAAACTAGGGTAAACAGGGTTTAGTAACTTGCCCATGGTCACATAGCTTGTGTCTGAGGTCACATTTGAACTCAGGTTTTCCGACTCCAGGCCTGGCATTCTATCTACTGTGCTACCTAGCTGCCCTTTGTCTCGAACACTGACAGGGTAAGTTTCTTGCCTGGGTCACATAGCTAGTATGTTGTATTCAGACCCAGGTCCTTTTGACCCTGAGGCTTGGTGCCAGCTTGGCAACTTCAAAACAATGAAGTAACACAGAGACAAAAATAATAAAACATGTTCCTTGTAAATTTGAGGACCACTGTTTGCATCACACATACCATCAGTGGGAAAATGCATGGAAGGCATGTAAGAAGAGGAAACCTGGTCAGGGCACACACGTCGATGGGTGGATGTGCAGGGAACATAATGGCCAAGAAGCATATTTGGAAAGGTGCAAATGCTAGATCACATGTTGGGGGACAACTTCTGCCTGGACCAGATGGGGTGACTTCTCCCTTCTGATGATTTCTTTGTGCTACTCCGTCTGGGTATGTTCTAACGATTGTTGTTGGTTTGTTTTGTTTTGTTTTGTTTTTCCTTTCATGATTTACAATATCTGCCAAATACATTATCTCTGTTGCATGTTGGTTCTGGCTTATCTTGTATAGCCACTGGTCAATATTGCCTGACACCGGCACTGATATCTGAGGCCCCAAGGGCATATGGTCATGTGGCTCCTCTCTGCAGCTGACATCACCTGATGACCTTAGTACCATGCCTTCTTCAGTCTAAAGCCTAAAGGTGTTTCCTGTCACAGTTGGTTAAGAAAAATCCAACCATCCAGTCATCAAACTTCATAGAAGGGGAGGGAGTCTTCCTTGGCAAAACTACTCTCCAGCAATCTGTCCACAGGGAGGTCTGTCTGCTCTCTGGGCCATGAGTGGGGAGAAAGGGATACATATGAGAAAAAATTATGAAAATCAAATAAAGAAGACAGTAACTCAGTTATGGGAGGTGAGGGAGAGAAAGTAGATTTGAGAATCACTCTGAAGTTTAAAACACCCCAAGAAACACTGAAACAAATCCCTGTACAAAATACAAAGTAGGCATCCTGAAAACAATTCAATTGTCCAACAGAGTTGTTAATTTCCATCTTGGTAGTCTGATTATTACTCAAAGCAAGGGGATCCCCCTTTAATGCTGATAGTGTGGTCCCAAGAGTAACCTTTGTATTTTATGAGAATTTAATTACTTCTCAGTGTGGATTTTGTTTTTAATATTTTAATAATCAGGTACAATTCCTTTAATCCTGCTTTCTTTATTCTTTAGTACTTAAGGTCTTCCCATGTGCATCTGAATTGTTCACATTTGTCTGTCCTTATAGAATAGTGAAATTCCTTTGCATCAGATGCCAACATTTGTTCAACCACTTTACAATCAATGGACACATTTTGCTTCCAGCTTTTTGTTGTTAAAATAATGTAACTAGCTTTTTCTTAGTTCAAACGCATTTTTTATTTCCATAAATAACCTTCTAAAAGGATAGACCCAGTATTGAAATCTCAGGGTCAAAGGTCAAGACTTTTACTTCGCTGACCCTCATGAGCCTGGATAATAGACAAACAAGACAGAATGAAAATAAGATTTTTGTGATAATTATAAATTTAAAAATTCTATACATTTTAAAAAACAGGACCAATGGCCTTTTACATTCCTATGGAACTTCTCCCATTATCTAAAATCTTCCAAATAACTTACAGGTACTCAGCAATCACATTTACCAGTATTTTTTTTTGCAGTACCTGAGGATATAGTTCATTTGACTTCATGAAAAGTTGTTCAGCCATTTTTGAGTCATGCCCAACTCTTTTTTACCCCATCTGGGGTTTTCTTGGCAAAGATTCTGGAGTGGTTTGCCATTTCTTTCTCCAGCTCATTTTTCACATGAGGAAACTGAAGCAAACTGGGTTAAATGACTTGCCCAGGATCACACAGTTAGTAAGTATCTGGCCCAAAGCTCTATCTACCTTACTTTCTAGCTGTCCAGGGCAGAACACATATGGGCTATTGTGGTTGTTTATTTCTGGGCCTCATATTTTAGCAAGGATACTGACAAGTTAGAAAGTATACAGAGAGGGTGGCAAGGTTAGTAAAATGACAGATTTGAGGTCATGCCATATGAGGATGACCTGAAACAAATGGGCATGCTGGTCCTGGAGGAAGAAGACTGTTTTCAAGGATCTGAAGGGCTCTCACACTGGCATCAGACTAACTGCATTGTCTTTGACCTTAGAGAGAAGAACTAGAAACAACTGTTAGAAATTGTGCAGTAGCCAATTTAGTCAGGAAAACCTTCCAACCAATCAGAGCTCCTGAAAAAATGAGATGGGCTACCTGGGAAGGAAGGCTCAGGATTATTGGAAGTCTGTCAGAACCTGTCAGGAATGCAGGAAAGGAAATCCCTCTAGGGGTCAATGTTGGATCAGAGAGCCTGAGGTCCTTTCCAAACCCAAACTCTGTGATGCACTTGGCCAGCTAAGTTGTTGTCCCTGTGAATGTCATAGACTTGGTTCTTCAACTCTCATGTCTGACTCTGTGACACCATCTGTTTTTTTTTTTTTTCAGATACACCAAATTTGGCAAATATTACCAAATCCTTCTCCAGCTCATTTTACAGATGAGGAAACTGAGGCAAACAGGGTTAAGTGACTTGCCCAGGGTCACATGACTAATTAGCATCTGAGGCCAAATTTGAATTCAAGAAGAAGTCTTACTGACTTTAGGCCAGGGTCTCCATCCATTGTTCCACCTAGCAGGCATCATGCGCATTAATTCCCTGTTAGACATTTTTGTCCTGAGGTGAGAAGAGGATAGAAGGGCAGGTGATGACAGCCATTAACCTGGTCACTGGAACACCTTTCATGTGGTCAGCCAGAAACAGGAAGGGCCACTCCCAGCCTGCACAAATGAATGCCTCCCCTTGACCACCACTCTTCCCACCCCTGCCAGAATATAAGTTCCCTGAGAGCAGGGTTCCTTCTGTTTTTGTCTTTACATCTTTAGTATCTAGCACTGGACATGGCATAGTAGACACTTAGTCCATGCAAGCCAACTGATATTTGTACCTTCTTAAATCCCTCTTCCCACTCCATTCAGACCACACCCTGTACCTTTATCCCATTATGTCTTGTATTACAGATGCTTAGAGATTAGTCATATTCTTTTTAGATTACCTTTCTTGAGATCAGAGGCGTGCTTTTGCTTTATCTTTGTCTCTCTAGGCCCAATCTCTGTGCATGAGACATCACAGAGCTTAATGAATATCTGTTGAATGAATGGATGGCTTTTCAACCAACATTTTTTTTGTTTCTGTGAAAATGAGACTGGATCTTATAGTGAGTACAGGAGTGGACTGCATTCAAATCTTGCCACAGACCTTGGAAAAGGTTGTTTTTTCAGTTCTTTGCTCCTTTCTCTTTGTGAGTCAGGGACTTTTTCTGAGGGGGTAGGGGAGGTCACAGAAAGGAGGAAGTCAACAGATTCTCCTATTACCATGACATCCTGCCTTTAGCTGCAGTTGTCCTTTAAATGACTGATTTTGTGATGAACCAAGCATAAGGGCAGGGATGGGAGAAATGAGCCAAATGTGCAGAACCACCAGATCTCATTGAAGGATCAGTTTATAACCAGTCACCAGAATACTGGAAATGATATGGGATGCTCCTCTGAATTGTCTGGAGTTAGGTCTCTACCAACTCTCTGAGAAGTGAAAAGCCTCAAGCATTAAGTTACCTGTGTAGAAAAATGAGGTGGAAGGTTGCTTCCCACTCCTCCAAATGGTTACTGGAAGGGGCAGGGATTTCAGAAGGTTTGCAGTAACAGAAATGGCTTTCCACAACTATGGGCAATATAGAAACCTGTGGTCAGTGTGGGAGAGGGAGGAAGGGAGGTGCTACCACCCATGTTAGCTCCATGTATGAGAATCAAACATAGTTCATAATCCTTCCTTTCTATATGTGAGAGAAGGAGACAATATGGGAGGAGAGGATGGGAGAAGAAAGGAGGGAAGGAAAATTGGAGGGGTAGGGGAGAAGTGCAGAGATTGGAGGAGAGGGATAGAGAGAAAAGAATAGGGAGTTGGAAAGAGAGAGGAGAAAAAAGGAAGAGAAGGAAGAAGGGGGAGGAAAAAGAAAGGAAGATAGGGGAAGAAAGGAGGAAAAAAGGCCATACCTTAACAATTTCAGTAAGATAATTTTTATTTGGATAAAAGAAAGCAAGTGTTATCAATTTCCTTATATTCACAGAAGAAAACTGACACTTGGAGCAATAAGAATCCTCTACATTAGGAACAGTGATATAGACTGTAAACAGGCATATGGATCATCTTGTAGTAGCCATGGTTTGATTGGTCTTACCATAGTATAAAGTCATAAGAGTCACTGAAGACCTCAGAATCTCTGTTTTCTTGTCTGCAGATAGTAGTGTTCATTATTAAATAAGACTCTATTGCAAATCTTAAAATACTCTATAAATATTAATTAATGTTATTATTACTATTATTAATTATTCCAATCACATGGGGAAACTCCCAGCATCAAAACTCTGTCCATCAAAGTCAATCTCCATCTATCAATGACGTCATAAATAGTGTACAATCCAGGAGGTACCTGAAACATATAAAGATTAAAAGAGTTTCCTAGCATCATACAGTTAGTTAACATTCGGAGTGATATTTGATTCTGAATTTTCCTGATTACAACTCTGACACTCTATATAATTTGCCATAGCACCTCTATTTGTTTATCAAATTAGGAATGAGAAGCCTTACAAGACAGAGCTGGGAGGCTCTTTGGGGTGAGAGTATTTTGAAAATGTTAAAGTCCTCCTTCCATGTAATTATTTTTGTCATCACTTTCTACAAACACATTTTTCCATCTTCCTTCCCTGCTGAGTGACTCATTATAGCTCAATGGTGCCCCATGTATATGATCCAAAGTCCTGAGCTCAGTGGGCCAGAGATCTCACAATTCCCTATTGCCTCCACAGTGTATGTGTGTGTCAGGGGGTGGGGGTGATGGTGGTGGTGAAAGTGAGTCCTCCAATCTAGATACAGTATGACAAAAATGACAGACATTTAGCCAGGACCTTGATATTCCAACTTAGTTTCATTTTCTCTCTGTCTCTTTTTTTTTTTCTGGGATTGAGACCCAGATAGCCTGAGGGTCTGAGGTAGTGAGGATAAGTAGAAAGATAGAGGAAGGAAGGGACAGAAAAAATATGGATAGGACTAAATGGGATTCAGGCATGACACCCTTTTACAACTAGGTTTGAATGGGAGAAAAAAATGTTGACCTTGGGAAGTAATGATATCTACCAGTGGCAGAATGTGATACCCACTTCTTGAAAGAGAAGGGACAGACTCAAGATGCAGAATAAAACATACATTTGGGCGCATGGCTGAAGGGGGAATTTGTTTTTCTTAAGTATGCATTTGTTACAAGTGTTTTGGTTTTCTATTTTTTTTTCACTTGTGGAGAGAGTGTAGAAGGCTGAAAAAATGTCAGTTGAAAAAATAAATTTAAAATAGCAAAGGGGAAATGATGATGTAGTCTGAAATTGATAGCTTCTGACCAGTCAAATCCTCCACAGCCTCTTAGAAAACAACCTTACCACAAACACCATCTACCATCCCCTGAAGGAAATTCTGCCTGGAGGCCCCACTTTCCTAATTGATTATTACCTTTCCCAGAACACTATTTTAGGAAAGTTCTAGCTGTGCTTCACTCCACCCCTTTCTCTATGACTCTGGCTTCCTCATGTAAGGTATGACTCTACCTTCTTCCTCCATTTCTAGATTAACTGGATTAGATTAGTTCCATTGTTTCTGAATAGGTTTACCAGTCTACTCCTCCTGTCATTCCTACGACTTTCTACAGTAAAGTGACCATCCCCTAAACAGAAATATGAATGCATTATTTCTTCAATTAGCATATAAGATCTTTTAGAACTAGATCTAATTTACTTTGCTATTTGTATCCCAATCCTTAACATGGAATTTGGTAGCTATTAGGTACTCAGTAAATGCCTGTGTCTGATGGACTTTTAAAATATTTGTTTCCTAACTGGAAAACACACACACACACACACACACACACACACACACACACACACACACTTGCTTTTACTACAATATGTGGCCAACATGATGGTTTTCTGACTGGATTTAAAGAGTTTGCAGTGTATAGGGACTTAGTCAAAGTGGAAGATGTTGAATCCAAACCCAGCAACTAGGGTGTTGTGAGGGGACTTCACAAATCCTCTGCTCTATTAGCAATAAATACAAAATCTCACTCAAGAAGAAACTCAAGTTGTTAAGGAACTAAAGAGCAGTCATATGATTTTTAAAAGTCTTTTGGAGAGATAGAATCAAAAAATCTCTCAGTTACAATGAACCTCAATGAATACTAAGTTTACCTATGCCTAGGTAGAAATGCCCAGCAAAAGTTACTGTACATAGCACATATGTAAAATCAATTGAGTGCTACATATGCTTATTTTGGGGTGACACACCCAGAGAAATTACAGTCAATATGCAATTCATAACACAAACACCAAACTCACTCAGCACAAAATATCAGTCTGATTTCTAAAGATCCCAGTAAGCAAGTCTTACACCAGTGCCCATGAGAAGCTTTCTTCTCTGCTCAGGCAAAGGCTATGAGTTTCCCCTGAGCTGGCATTCTGATAGGTCTCCATCAATCAACTCTACTTTTGAGCAAACATATGATCCTCCTATTTCCAAGTGTGGGATACACAGGTATCTGTCCTTATGTTGATCCAAAAGCAGAAATCTGTACACAATTACATATGTGTGATGACCAACTTAGATAGACTGGACTCTTCTCAGCAATGCAGAGTTATAAGATAACTCCAAAAGACTCACGATGGAGAGATGTCTACATTCAGAGAAAGAACCAGAAAGAACAGAGTTTGAATGCAGATTGAAGCAAACTGCCTGCTCACTTTCTTTTTCTTGTTTGGTTTTGTTTCCTCTTTCCCATTGTTCATTCCCTCTGATACAATCCTTCTTTATAACCGGACTAATGTCTAATGTGGAAGTATCTGCAGATCCTATACTTGATTGCATGCCACCATGGAGGGAGGGAGGAGAAGGAGGGGGAGAAAATTTGAAACTCAAGGGATTGTGGAACTGAATCTTGTAAACTAAAAGTAAATGAACAGATTAATAAAGACAAAAAATTTAAAAAAAAAGAAGCAGGAAGATGTCTGGAGCCTCTGGTGGGTTTTTCTTTTTCTGGTCAAGGGTGTTTACAAATTGCTTCTAAGTTCTGAAGAGGAAACTCTCTATCAAAGCTACCATTATTAGCTAGTATTTGTCAATTCTTTACCAAATTTGGGGGATACCAAACAGTAGTAGTTTGCCAAATTTGGTCAAAGCAGGTCATTAGTAAATTTTAAAAATCATATTTGAGGGACGAAAATCTTTTATTGCTAAACTATACCAATTAAGTGTGTTTCTTATTATAGGAAAAAGAACAAAAAAGAAAACAAGTTACATAGCAATGACAGTCACAATGTGAAGTCTTAAAACAAAATGGAGTTGTTATGCAAAATTAAAATATTCTCACTATACCTCTACGCTTAGTTGACAAGTTTTTAGCCTTGTTTTGAAGATCTCTATTGAGAAAGGACTCATTGTTTCCTAAGGCAGAACATGCAGGTGAAGTTCCAAGACCTTTTAGCCCCCAAACAACCAACACAATTTAGAAGGTCAATAGGAAAGGTCGGATTCACCTGGGTAAGAACAGAGTACAGTGCAGTGCAGTGCAGGCCACACGGAGACATCCCTGGCTCCAGCAAATCAGAAACAGTTCTTGGGAGTGACTGAATCAGCAGCATTAGTGGCTGCTTCTACCCACATATGGTAAGGGGATTGAACAATTGATCATTAGGAGATTGCAGGGGTCTTTTTGCTAGCACTGGGACAGGATTCTGCTGCTGTGCCAATATTCAGATCAAGGTCACAGTCCTGGGTTTTAGTTCTATGGCAAGGAAGAGCGCTAGCATACCAGAGTTTGCCCCTTAGTGGGGTGGGGACCCTCCTCACAGTTCCAGGGCAAAAAAGAGAGCTTGTGGTCACTCACAGAACAGAGCACAGTCCAGAAGAGTAGGAAATGCACTTCTTCTTAGATCAAACTACCTTAGACGATATAGGTCAAAAAGCAGCAGCACAAAATCCCTGAAGCTTGACAGAGAGTGCCCTCCATCCTGGAAGCAGAGCCCTACTATAACAAAGTAAAATAATAAGCTGCGGAAATGAACAAACAACAGAAAAAAATTCTGACCATGGAAAGCTATTAAAGTGACAAGGAAGACCAAAACACACACTCAGAGGAAGGTAACAAAGTCAAAGATCCTGCATCCAAAGTCTCCAAGAAAAATATGAATTGCTCTTAGGCCATGGAAGATCTCAAACATGATTTTGAAAATCAAATAAGAGAAATAGAGAAAAAATTGGGAAGATAAATGAGAGTGATGCAAGAAAATAATGAAAAATGACTCAACAGCTTGGTAAAAGAGACAAAAAGTACTGAAGAAAATAACATGTTAAAAATAGACTAGAACAGGCGTACTTCCTCTTTTTCCGGCTGGAATCATGGCGGGTGTAGAAGAAAAGAAGAAGCTCCCATCTGTTCCGGAATCCCTTCTGAAAAAAAGAAAGGCTTTTGCAATACTGAAGGCCAAACGCTTGAAGAAGAAGATGGCTATAAAAAAGCTCCGTAAAATATGGAGAAAAGTTATCTATGAAAAAGCCAAGGCCTACCATAAGGAGTACAGACAGATGTACAGAAGTGAAATCTGGCTGGCTAGAATGGCACGCAAAGCTGGCAACTACTATGTACCTGCTGAACCCAAGTTAGCTTTTGGGATCAGAATTAGAGGTATCAATGGTGTTAGCCCAAAGGTCCGAAAAGTATTGCAGCTTCTTCGCCTTCGACAAATCTTCAATGGCACTTTTGTTAAGCTTAACAAGGCCTCGATTAACATGCTGAGGATTGTGGAACCATACATTGCATGGGGTTATCCAAACCTGAAGTCTGTGAATGACTTGATTTACAAACATGGTTATGGCAAGATCAAGAAGCAGAGAATTGCCCTGACAGATAATGCCCTTATTGCAAAATCTCTTGGTAAATATGGAATTATCTGCATGGAGGACTTGATCCATGAGATCTACACTGTTGGCAAGTACTTCAAAGCTGCCAACAACTTCCTGTGGCCCTTCAAATTATCTTCTCCACGAGGGGGAATGAAGAAAAAGACTACACATTTTGTGGAAGGTGGAGATGCTGGTAATAGGGAAGACCAGATCAACAGGCTTATTAGAAGAATGAACTAAAGGTCTCTACACCATGATTATTTTTCTAATGGTCTGTTAATAAAAATGCCTATGACAGAAAAAAAAAATAGACTAGACCAAATGGTAAAAGTGGTTCAAAAAAAAACAATGAGTATAAGAATAAAAAAAAAAAAATAAAAGCAGAAGAGATCAAGTGGAAAAAAAGGCACAAAACTTCACTGAAGGAAAAAAAATCTCCTTAAAAATTAGAATTAGTCACATGGAAAAGGAGGTACAAAAGCTCAGTGAAGATAACAATTCCTTAAAAATTATAATGGAGCAAATTGAAGCTAATGACTTCATGAGAAATCGAGAAATACTAAAACAAAACCAATAATTGAAAAGAAAAAAAGAAGATAATATAAAATGCCTCATTGGAAAAAGTAACTGAATTGAAAAAATACATCCAGGAGAAAGAATTTGAAAGTCATTTGGTGAACTGAAAATCACAAAAAAAGGAGCCTAGAAATAATTTTTCAAGAGATTATCAAGGGAAATAACCCTGATATTCTAAAATCAGAAGGCAAAATAGAAAATGAAAGAATACACCAATTACCTCCTGAAAGATCTACCCAAATGAAAACTCCCAGGAATATTATAGCCAAATTCCAGAGCTCCAAAGTCAAGGAGAAAATACTGCAGGCAGCCAGAAAGAAACAATTCAAGTATGGTAGAGCCACAGTGGGGATAACACAAGATTGGACAGCTTCTACAATGAAGGATCAGAGGGCTTGGAATATTATATTCTGGAGAGCAAAGATTACAAACAAAAATCATCAACTTAGCAAAACTGAGTATAATCTTGGAGGGAGAAAATGAATATTCAAGAAAATAGGGGACTTTTAAACATTATTGATGAACAGATCAGAACTGAATAGAAATTTGATTTTCTTTTTTTTAACAAATGCTTTATTAATTTCTGGTTTACATCATTCATTACCGCCAGATTTTGTTACAATTTTTCCCCATTTTTCCCCTGCCCACCACCCCAGAATAGCAGTCCCACAAGATATTCCCTCATCCAATCTGCTCTCTCCCACATCTTCTCCCATCCCCCTTCGACTTTACCATTAGGGCAAGGTGAATTTCTGTGACCCAATGCCTGTACATCTTATCTCCCAATTACATGCCAAATAGTATTAATAATAGTATAAATATATATTTGAAACATTTAATTTTAAAACCTCCAATTTCAGATCTATTTCGTTCCTCCCTTGTCATCCACTTTCTCTGGGAAGATAAGCAATTCAGTATGTGTTGTACATGTATAGCTATTCAAAACATTAACATAGTAGATATATTGTAAAATACTGCTTATAATTCCCTCCCACACATCCCACCCCCCACCTAGTTCATTTCCTACTTTGATCCCGTCCCTCTTCTACAGTGGGTACTTCCAACCTCCCCTCACCCCCAGAATGCCCTTGCCTCCATCACACCCCCCCCTCGTCTCCCTTCCCCCTACTCTCCTGCAGGGTGAGATATCCCATTTAGTATGTATGTCATTCTCTCCCTGAGCCAGAATCAATGAAAATATGGTTTTGCCTTTTTGCCTTTCTGTTCTTCCCCTCCCCTGCAACTACTTCCTCTTGCTTCTTCTACATGAGATAGTTTACCCTACTCTGTCTCTCCCCATCTCCTCTTGCCACATTCCTCTCTCACCTCTTAACTTCACCCCTTAAGAATCATCCCTTCCCACCAAATTCAACCTGTACCCTCTATTCATGTATAACTGTAAACATATATACACACATTCACATATGTATTCATATGCCCATATACCCTTCTTCCATTATTTTCATACTGAGAAAGGTTTCATCAATCACAGTTATTATTTTCCATGTAGGAATATAAATAGTTCAACTTTGATAAGTTCCTTTTGATTTCTTTTCCCTGATTACCTTCTCAGGCATCTCTTGCTTCTTGTGTCTGGATATCAAATTTTCTATTCAACTCTGTTTTTTTCCTCAAGAATGCTCGAAAGTCCTCTATTCCACGGAATGACCATATTTTCCCCTGAAACAAAATACTCCGTTTTGCTGGGTAGGTGATCATGGCTTTCAGGTAGTCCAATAATTTTTAAATTGTCTCTCCTGGATCTATTTTCCAGGTCAGTGCTTTTTCCCATGAGATATTCTAATCTTTTGTTTGTTTGGATCTGCTTAACAGCATCTTGATTTCTCATAAAGTCATTAGCTTCCATTTGCTCCAGTCTAACTCTGAAGGCATGAATCTCCTCAGTGAACTTTTGAGATTCTTTTTCCATCTGGCAAATTCGACTTTTTAAGGCATTCTTCTCCTCATTGCCCTTTGGGCCTCCTTTGCCATTTGAGCTAGTCTATTTTTTAAGGTGTTGTTTTCCTCAGTCAGGCTGTTGACCCTCATTTCATACTTTTCCTGCATCCTTCCCATTTCTCTTTCTAATTTTTCCTCCACTTCTCTTATTTGATTTTTAAAGTCCTTCTTAAGGTCCTCTATGGCCTGCAACCCACTCATGTTTTCCCCTGGGGCTTTTGGAGCAGGACTTCTGACCTCACAGTCCTTTTCCTGCTCTATGCCCCCAAAATAGGAGTCTAGGGTTGCATTTTTCTGTTTCCTTTGCCTTGGCATGTTGCCACTTAATTACTTGACTTTTGGGCTTGTTGCCACACTATGGCTTTAAGGCCAGATAGAGGAATTTTCGTCCCGAACGTGTGGGGGGCAACTTCCGTTTCTGGCAAGCTGTAAACCCACCCACAACTTCCACCCTAGATCACAATCCAGATCCAGGGAGGTTAAAGCAAGAGCAATTACCCCCCAAGACTGATCACTGGATCTCCCTATGGTTCGCAGGCCGGGAGCCGGAGCTGCCTCTGAAAACTACAAAATGGCGTTTGTCCTCAGCAGCTTCGAGCCCCCGGGGAGGAAGCCAACATGTTCCCCAAATACTGGTCTCAAAGTCCATAGGACACTAACCTCTTACTTTGTCCCAGGCAAGTCTATGTTGATAATTCTGGAGTTGCCACAGCTCCTGGTGTTCTGGGGTTCCTCCAGCTGGCTGCTAGCCCTGCCGCCCTGGGGCTAAAACCTCGGCTCATGAGGACCTGGCCTCTGCTCGGCTCCTGCGCTCTGTGTGCTGTGCTCTGCCGGCTCCCAGAGCACTGCGCTGGTCCTTCCTGCAGGGCTGCTGGGCTGTCCTCAGCGGGAGGTTAGCTTCTCTGTGTCGTTCTGTGGGTGCTGGGGCTCCAGAAGTTGTTCATAGTCCCCTTTTACATAGTTTGGGGGAATCTCGGGGCAGAGAAGCTTGGACGAGCTCTTTCTACTCTGCCATCTTGGTGAAGCATACTTTTTACTTTATTTTTCGTGAAGGCTTTTTTTTTTTTTTGGTCTATGTTTTCTTTCACATGAGTATTATGGAAATATTTTACATGATTACACAGGTATAATCTATGTAGAATTGATTGTCTTCTCAATGGGGATAGGGTGGGGAGGGAGGAAGGGGGAGAATTTAGAACTCAAACTTTTAAAAATGCATGTAAAATTGCTTCAAATGTCACTGAGGAAAATAAAATGCTAAATAAAATTTTAAAAGAGAAAAATATATGTTTTTTCTCATATCAAGGTTAAAGCCTTCCTTTTTGCAATTTGACACTACTGCTCCTACTTCTGTGTTTGGCTATAAGGACTCCCAATTTAATGCTTTCCCCCCAGTGTACTTTTAAATACATGAATACAACAGTAATGGCCACTAACAAAATATAGGGAATTAAGGGCATGCAATAAATTGGGGGATGACTGCACAAGCTGTGGTATATGAACGTAATGGAATACTACTATGCAATAAAAATGATGAGCAGGTAGATTTCAGAAAAACTGGAAAGGCTTGTACAAACTGATGCAAAGATGAATAGAACCAGGAGAACATTGTATAAAGCATCAGCAACGTTGCATGATGATAAGTTATGAATAATTCAGCTCTTCTCAGCAATACAATGGTCCAAGATAAAGAAAGGAAAGGAAAATGCTATCTGACCCCAGATAAAGACCCCATGGACTCTGAATTGAGATCAAAACTGTTCACTTATTTTATTCCTTTTTTGTGCTTTCTTTCCATTTGATCTGTTTCTTCTTTCATAACTGTGACTAATATGGAAATAATTCTACATTAAGCACATGTGTAACCTATATTGATTTGCCTGCAATTTTCAAGAGAGGGTGGGAGGGGTCAGAGAGGAAGGAACAAAATTTGGAACTCAAAATCTCGTGAAAATGAATGCTAAAAATTGTCTCAACATATAATTAGGGAAAAATAAAATAGTATTAAAAATAATGGCCACTAAGTCTTCTCAAGGACCAGTATACCTAGTTATGCCAATATATCCTTTTTATGACATGATCTTCCATTCCTTATCTCCGTGTAAGTCAATGGGCCATAATTTCCTCATCTGTAAATGAAAGGGTTAGAACAGACTGCTTCTTAAGTCCCTCTATATCTATGATCTATGATGCTAAATAAAATCCATTCCGATCACCCTGCACTAGATTTTTTTCAAGTTTATACACATCCTGAGAGTATACTGCCCACCTCTTATCACAGTGCTCTGGGTTTAGTCTGACTGGGGCATGGTACAGTAAGACCATCACCATCTGTGTTCCAAACATTGTGTGTCTCTTATACAGATGAAGATCTCAGCTATGTTTGGGGCCACCATCTAACCACATTATTAACTTCTCAAGCTTCCTGTTGGCTAAAAACACCAGATCATTAAATGAAAAAATCAAAGGTGATATTTCCCCCACACTCTTTCTTGAGCAACATTGATGTAACACCTAGATTACTTGAAAAAAATATTTTCTACTTTGGCCAGTTTGTGGCTGAGTAAAGCTAGGGAGGAGAGTTTGCAGAGAGTATGCAGGGAAATCTGGGGAAAAGAGATAAAAGAAATGGAAATGCACTCCATTTTCTTGAAAATTTATCTCCATGGGACTCAGATGTGGGACAGGGTTGAACAGCTGGTAGACCATCCTCCTCCCCCCTCTTTTGGTTCATGGAGCCTGACAATAGGTTAGGGTCCTCTCCAGAGACTACAGGCAGGGACCTGGAAACCTTCAGCTCCACCCATCCTGTCCTAATTCCTCCACTCATGTATGCTACTTTCAGGACCTATTTATTCCCTATCTTCTGGATAGGGTACCTGTGGAATCTTCTGAGTTTCTGTAGAAGGGGTTGTTACAGAAGAATAAAGAAACTGAGCAGTTACATTCAGTGACTAATTTAGCAATGCATGTGGTTGCAGAGACAAACCAGGCCCAAGGCTCTCAGTAGCCAAGGTTATTGGCCATTAATTTCCAAATAGTTAATATACAATTTGGATGGATGAAAAACAGGAAAAACAAGATGTAGGGAATGAAACACCTGTTTTTTCATTGGTAGAGGAGGTCAGGAGATATTGAGGTGAGAGGGAGAGGGAGAGGTTTGTGACATTCCTTAACCTGGGTGATCATTGGAAAGAGGAATAATCTTGTGACTTTTCTAAAATCAGGTGATTTACAACTGAGACTTAGTTGACAAAATGGTGGATAAAGACAAAATGTAGTCATTATTTCTATTTTTAATGTAATAGGCAGAACCATGTCCATCTATGGGTCTATTCAGGAGTGCAGCTACTCTTCAGGTATCATTTCACCTTTGTCTGCTCAACTAGCTCCCAAATGTTCACTGAACCCCAATCACAGAATTGTTGAATGTGGACATTGGAAGAGCTATCAGGAATGATGTGCTTCAATCCATTCAGGTAAGGAGTTCCCATACCTGACAAGTGATAATTTTTCACTGACAACAGTGAAATCTCTCTTCATCATCAGGAGGGAGAAGTAGTTTCCATGTTGATCAGATTCTTGGATTTCTAAAGTTTCTATTTTTCAACCATGGAAAACTCATCTTACTGGGGATACTTGGTGATAAAGGCTCATATCTGACTTCTCAGAGACCTCTGAGCCCTACAAGGGACCAGAATAGAGGCATGGAAGGGTTTCCTTGTAATATCAAGGTATGATCTCCCAATAAAGTTGTCATCCTTTCTTGGATTTGTCCAGCTACAGCCTCTTGAGTTCCACTGAGGGAAGATTTGTGCTAAGCAGGGGCAAGGGGATCTTGTAGGAGAAGGATGGACTCTCCTCTTCTTCATTCTTCTGGACTATGAACCAGCCACATACAGATAATCCCCCTGGAAGATAACCCTGCCTCCCCCACATACCTAGACTCTATCCTGGGCTCAAGAGATTAGAAGAGAGACAGACAGACAGAGAAAGAGAGAGAGAGACAGATGGACAGACAGAGATAGAGACAGAGAGACAGAGAGAGATGGAGATGCATGGGTTCTCTTCTGTACTCTCTTCAGTCCCTTCTTTCCTCTAAAACCTCCTTTCCAGGGGCATCTAAGTGGCACAATGAATAGAGCACTGGTCACTGGTCCTAGAGTCAGGAGGACCTGAGCTCAAATCCAGTCTCAGACACTTCACCCTTACTAGCTGTGTGACCTTGAGCAAGCCACTTAACCCACTTATCTTGCCTCCATCTTTGAAAAAAAAAAAAAAAGATAAACCTCCTCAGATCCTCCTCCAGGTCTCCAGTGCAGCCCTTGAAGTCACTAGGCTGGAACAGGTGAGTGCCTGGTACCCACTTCTGGGAAGACTGAAGGAGCTAACAGGGCTAGAGGTTGGGCACAGGATATGGCAGAAGGAACAGCTGTCCCACAGACAAATCTGCAAATTGCCCAACCCCCTACCCACACTTACCCATCAGGAAGTTGAGAAATTGAGGCCTTATTTCCATTTCTCCCTATCCCACAACTTCTCCAAATCCCAGGGCACCCAGACACTGACCAAAGCCGCCCATGCTGCTATCCCAGACAGGGGTTATTTCTGTACAAACTCATTCTGGACAATGCATTCAGAGAGACACATTTACTGGAGAAGGTCCAGGTGAGAGTCATAGGCATGGCCAGACTACGGCAAGGGAGCAGGGCATGGGAGTAGGGGGTTGGTGCTAATTCTCATGGTAGACAGATCTGTGGAAGGAACCAGGGCTTTGACTAGACTAAGGTCACTGGTGATGGGAGGGACATGGGGTATACCTTGAAGGGTGAGAAGAGCTGTCAGAGGAAGCTCTAGGGACCAAGTTTGTTCTGGGAGGCCGAAGTGAGAGAACCAGGACCAAGATGGGGGAAATGTGAGGGAGGTGGAATCAGCTGAAGGTAAGGCAGAATCTCCTACCAGTCAGAGCTGTTAAACCATGGATGAGGCTACCTTGTGTGGTAGTGAGCTGTCTTCATATGAACGGTGGAAGACCATCCTACATTCTGACTGTCAGGGAGGACCAGAGCTCTGCCTCCTCTCTCACTGAACACTGGCTTCTGGTTCAGGAACAATAACCCTTCTATGCACCCTGCCTGGGAGGACATAATCAACTCACCAGCAACAATTATGGAGCTGAGATGACCCAAGTGGGGTGAGTATCTCAAATGTTCCTCACACCCGTACAACCAGCCCAGCCCCAGGATTCCATTGATCACTGCGCCCCCCCCCCCCACCCCCGCCAAATTCATCCTCCACACAGTTGGCAAAGTGATTTTCCAGAAGAACAGGAATGGCCAAGTCACCCCCTTCCTCCATAAACACCAATGGCTCCCTGTCACCTCTAGGATAAAACACAGACCTCTGGGTGTGGCTTTTAATACCCTTCACAGTCTGGTCCCAAAGTGCCTTTCCTACCTTGTGATGCATAGATCCCCTTCAGTGCCCTAAGGTCCAGCCAAAGAAGCCTCTTTCTCCACACTGGCTTCCCTGCCTCTACAAAGATCATCTCCCACAGCTCCACTGCTCTCTGTGGCTTCTGCTCACACCCCTTGGGACAGAAAGTCTTTCCTTATCCCCCAGTGGCTAGTGCCTTCCCTCTCACTAATTTGTGTGTGTTTATTTTGTGTTGGTTCTTTTAAAAATTTATTCTGCACACACATTCATGTGTGCATTTTCATTTGATGATGTGCACCAGGCAGTGACCATCTGGCCTGCCATCACGCATGGGGGCTCATCACACTTCACCCCCTCTTTCACAGGACTCATAAGCACAATGACCTTGCTCTTTGCCACAGAGGGGGGCTGACAATCCCCGGGCCAACACATCCACTCAGGATTCTGAGCTGTGGGTGGCCTTCCTGGTCCTCAGACTCTCTTCTATTGTGTCCATCCTTTCCAGCCCTCCCTTCCTTCAGTGACCCATCTGGCTCTCCCCTACCCTTGCTTTGTGCCCTGTGGAAGCCCGTTCTGCTGCTAACAAATTGTCCTTTGCATTAGAACTCTGACTTCTGCCCTGAAACCTTTACATAGGTATTTTGTATTTGGCATATACTAACCTATATTCCCCCATCCCCATGGATTGTAAGCTCTGTGAGGCCTGAGACTGTTTCTCTTGTCTTTGCATTCTCAGCACAGAGCACAGGGCAGGTCACATAGCAGGAGTTTAATAAATGGCCATTGGATTTGAATCAGGAATTGTCTCATCTGGAGCCTGCCTGCCTTCTTATCAGGAAAGCATGAGTGAGGTTCTACAGAGAGGCACAGAAACCCCCAGGTCAAGGTGAACTCCCTGGGTAGGTGTGAGGCTTGAGCAAGCTGTAAGCAGAGGAGCAAAGCCTAGGGTTGGCCATTCCCAGGCTGAGCAGTGCTGTCATGGGGAAGAAGACCCAGTACTCAGAGGCTGGGGGCCTCTTGTCTGCACTGAACTCCTAAGATACATTCAGTCAGCTGCAACCCCTCACCTGACTTGGAGTCAGGAAGACATGAATTCGAATCCTGCCTCAGATATTTGCTATGTGTGAACCTGCCTTCCTCAGTTTGCTTATATATAAAGTGGGAATAACATTAACAGCTACTGCGAAAGGCTGCTGTGTGGGTGAGGAGGTACAATACGTGGAGGGTGCTTGGTAAACATGAAAGTACTAGATAAGTTAGAGTTATATTCTTTGTTTATTATTATCTCAATCTCTTTTTTTGTATTTATTAATTTCTTTGTTTACTTTTAGTTTACAAGATTCAATTCCACAATTCCTTGAATTTCAAATTTCCTTTCCCTCCCCTCTCCCGCCCCCTGCAACGGCATATAGTCCAGTATATAATCTGCAAATACTTTCACATTAGACATTAGTCAGGTTACAAAGGCGTATTGTACTAGGTGACATGAAAAATGGTAAAGAAGAAATAAAACCAAACAATGAAAAAGATCAAGTGGTTTGCTTCCATCAGGATTCAAACTCAGTTATTTCTAGTCATTTCTCTGGATGTCACATATCTCTCCTTCATGAGTCTTTCAGGATTGACTTATATCACTGCATTGCTGAGAAGAGTCCAGTCTGTCATAGTTGGTCATCACACATATGTTGTGTCTGTGATTGTATGCAAATTTCTCCTGGTTCTACTCTTCTCCCTCAGCATCAGTTTGTATAAGTCTCTCCAGGTAAATATGAAAACCGGCTCCTCCTCATTTCTTATAGCATAATAATATTCCATTACATTCATATACCACAACTTGTTTAGCCATTCCCCAATTGATGGGCACCCCTTTAGTTTCTAATTCTTTGCAACCACAAAAAGGGCTGCTATAAATATTTTGTACATATGGGTCTTCCTCCCACTTCTATGATCTCTTTGGGATATAACCCTAGAAGTGGTATGGCTGGGTCAAAGGGTATAAGTTGATTTATAGCCCTTTGGGCATAATTCCAGATTGTTCTCCAGAATGGTTGGATCATTTCACAACTCCACCAGCAATGCCTTAGTGTTTCAATTTGCCCACATTCTCTCCAGCATTTGTCATTTTCCTGTTTTGTCATCTTAGCCAAGCTGACTGGTGAGATATGGTACCTCAGAGTTGTTTTGATTTGAATTTCTCTAATTAATAGTGATTTAGAGCATTTCTTCATATGCTTATAGATATCTTTAATTCCTTTCTCTGAAATCTGCCTGTTCATATTCTTTGACCATTTATCAATTGGGGAATGACTTGTATTCTTATAGATTTGACTCAATTCTCTGTGTATTTTAGAAATGAGTCTTTTATCAGAGACACTGGTTGTAAAAATCCTTTCCCAATTTCCCACCTCCCTCTTGATCTTGGTTACATTGGCTTTGTTTGTACAGAAGCTTTTCAATTTAATGTAATCAAAATTATCCATTTTGCATTTTATAATGCTCTCTAATTCTTGTTTGGTCCTAAAGTCTTTCCTCTCCACAAATCTGACAGGTAAACTATTCCTTGCTTTCCCAGATTGCTTACAGTATCATCCTTTACACCTAGATCATGCACCCATTTAGACTTGATTTTGGTATGTGGTGTTAGATAATGGTCTATGCCCAGTTTCTGCCATACTATATTCCAGTTTTCCCAGCAGTTTTTGTCAAATAGTGCATTCTTATCCCCAAAACTGGGGTCTTTGGGTTTATCAAACTCATTAACTGCTGGGTCTCCTGCACCCAATCTATTCCATTGATCCACTACTCTACTCCTCTGCCAGTACCAAGCAGTTTTGATGACTGTTGCTGTATACTACAGATTAAAATCTGGTATAGCTAGTCCACCTTCCCTAGCATTTCTTTTCATTAATTCCCTTAATATTCTGGACTGTTTGTTCTTCCAAATGATTTTTTTTACTATTTTTCTAGCTCTATAAAGTAGTTTTTTGGTAAATTGATTGGTATGGCAATAAATACATTGCTTATTATTGTCAATAATGAAAGAAAGCAAGGCATGACATACCCAGTAAGCACAAAAACAGGGAGCAATGAGTGTGGGTGGCTGAGTTTGGAGCTGAGGAACCCTGGGCACTTTCAGCCTTGGTGACCAGCTTTGGGCCATTCAAGGTGAGTCTGTCATGGTGCCCCCTGGTTATTGCATGGGAAATCCTGGTATTTTGGCTCTGGTCCCCTTCAGTGATTTTCAATACCACTTACCCATCAGGGTCAATGGCCCTTGCCAGGATACATTTACCTTAAGACTCTCTGATCCCCTCAGAGCTGAACCTTGAAGGACCATGGTCCCTCACTCATCAGTATAAGGGCTAAAATTATGGGGTCTGGGATTAGGGAGTGTAAGGCAGCAGGGCTGCCTCCCACAGACTGAACTAGTCTCTCCTCTACTTACCTTTTCCTCTCTGTACAGTTAAAGTTGGGGAGTCTAGGACAGAGGTGAAGACCCACCATGGGCCACACAGTCACTTTCCTGATCTTCACTGGTGAGTGTCCAGGGTCAGGCCTGGGGAGGGAGGGATATTGCAACAAGATCCATGGCTGAAGGACAGGAAGGAAGCCTAAGGAGGAGACAGAATCATCTCAGAAAGAGCAGGAGCCCAGTAGACACTGAGCTCAAAGGGCTCTTCCTTCATGTTCTGACCAGAGCAGAATTAGAGGCTCAGGGGCTTTGGGGAGAGCTGGGGATGGGTCAGCAAGGGCTGGAGAAAAGGTACTGATAACCTGAGCTTCTCTTACAGGGCTGTGTCTAGACTGGGTGCCGAGGGTACATATGGGTAAGGTGTCCCCAATGCTATTTCCCTTCTCTTTTCTTTTGTCCTAATTCAGTTCAGATAGCCAACCCCACAACAATCAGTGAGTGAAAACAGGGTATTGGGATGAATGGATAGGGTGATTCAGGGAGGACACTCATGATTCAGAGCTGAAAAAACCAAATGGGACCAGAGGCATCCCTGGAATTCTGGACTCTGTTTCCTTCTCAGACCCCCTTCCCAGGCCCACCCTCTGGGCTGTCCCGAGTCCTGTGGTCCCTGGGGGAGCAAATGTGACCCTCAGGTGCCAGGGCCACCTGGGGAGTGACCGATTCCAGCTCTGGAAGGATGGAGAACTCAGAGAGGAGAGAAATGCCTCCTGGCTGCAGGCAGAGTTTGTGCTCATGAGTGTGGATGCCTCGAGGGATGGGAGAAGCTACAGCTGCAGCCATGGGCAGGGGCCCTTGTGGTCAGAGCTCAGTGAGCCCCTGGCCCTGGTGGTGACAGGTGAGGGGGTGCTGGCTACAGCCATCCCTGGTGGGGAGGGGGTCGGTCCTGAGAGGGGAGCCCAGAGCCCTCTCTGGGGAGTCATTGACTAGTGAGACAAATCCTTAGGCTGGACTCCCTGCCTCCCTTTAACACTAACACCTCCCCTGGCTCCCCAGGTCACATTTTGAGAGCAAAGATAGGGTTATGAAATCCTTTGCCTAAATAACCGTGTGGGAAGGATCACACTTGACCACAATTTCCCTTTTAGAGATGGGGAAACGGCGACCTGGAGAGGGGGTTCGCTGACTTACAGTGATCTGGCACTTTACTGTCATGGCCATCTCTGATGACCCAGACACGAGAGCTCTACTGCTACTCTCTGAAGACACACAGGATTTGGGAGGAGGGGCACTCCCTTCTGAGGCTCCCTTTTGCTGAACAAGCTTTGCTCAGATTGTTTTTCCTGTATTTAAAGAGACAGACGGCCACACATCCAGTTGTCTTTGCCAGTGCCATATGATTCAATCACCTTTCTTCATGTCCCACCACCCTGCCTTTGCTCACACAGTTCCCACTGCCTTGGATGCCCTTCCCACCTTCATCCTTAACTCTCCTACACATCCTTAAAGCCCAGCTCAGATCTGGGCTGCTCCAGGATGGTGTCCCTGAATGTATTAAGTGTCTCTGTCCTGACCTCTCTTGTGTGCCCCTCTTGTGACACCCCCCAAGCTGCTGGCCATCTGGCCCCACTTAGATGGCAGCCTGCTAAAGGGGCAATGAGCCTGAGATTGGGAGCCTGTGGCAGGGGTTTAAACATCTGACCCCTCCCCCGCTGCCCAAGTCCTAGCTGCGTGACTGTGTCCAAGTCCCTGACTTCTGTGAACCTGGGTTCTCTCTTCCATGGCATGAAGCTCATGGGCCAGATTATCTAAAGAGGTCATTTGAGCTCAAACCCCTGTGATCTTTGGCATTGTGAGCTCCCTGAGGGCAGCAGGGGTGGAGTCTTCCTTTGGGGCTCCCCCATCACTGAGCAGGAGTTGCCTGATGTGCAGGTAAAGACTGAAGGTGGCAGAACTAGACTAAAGTCAACTCCTCACAAACTTTCCAGAGGGAGCCCCATACTCCTCTGCCAGGCTCTGGCCACCCCTTGGCATGCACTCTTCTGCCAACCCAGCTCTGACGTCACTGGAGGGCGGGGGGGAGGGGCAGAACAGGGAACTAGCACCACATGGCAGTGTAGGCCTGTGGGTAGGGGCTTGGACCCAATCAGGGTGTCTATCTAACCTCCCCAACCATGGGATTATTGAGGGGACAGAGCTTTGAAAGCTTCAAAGATGAAGAGAAAGGTGTGAATTGGCTGGTGATGGCGCATTAGGATCCTGCCTTGTCCTGCATACCCAGGTTGTAGGGAAAGAGCTGGGCCCCTTGGACAAGGTCAGAAGAGGGGCAGGTGGGGGAGTGTGACCTCCTCTGCCCATGCCCCTTCTCCTCCAATTGCTCTGTACCTTGACAGTATTACTGAACTCAGAACATTTTTTGAAGGTGACTGGGTAACTGGAGATAACTGGAACCCAGTTACCCAGCCACAAGCAGGCCTACAGGCCTGGCCAGGGTCCCTCAGGCCACACTCCCCTTTCTCAGATCTGTTACAGGGAATAATTTCAGGGGAGTGGGACTGGAGATTGGGTCCCTAACTTTCTTCCTTCATCTTTCACAGGAGCCTTCCCTAAACCCTTCATTTCATACATCTACAGCCCAATATATCCAGAGACACAAGTGACCATCTGGTGTGACATGTCACCACAGGCACCCCCAGAGGACTACAGCTTTGCCCTGCTGGAGGCAAAGAGCCTGGAGCCCTTGCAGAGACAGAGCCCTGCAGGGAGCCGGGCTGCTTTCTTACTTTCATCTGTGAGGCCTGAGGACACTGGGAGCTACAGCTGTATTTACTACAGGAAGACAGTCCCCCACATGGGATCGTATCCTAGCAATACCCAGGAGCTGACTGTGCTTGGTGACTGGAGATGGGAACCCTGCCAAAATCCCCAATTCCTCCCCATATAGGGACCCACAGAGTTATGGGGACATCACAAAATCCAGGGAATTCTGAAGGGATGGTTTGGGAAAGGCTGGAGGAGACCCTGGGACCCTCTCCTGGTCTAAATGGACTCAGCTTTGGGCCCCAGAATAGTGTGGGAGACCCCAGACAGGGAATGAGAATCAACACAAGATCACTGTTTCTCCTCATATTGAGGGAGCAGAGGAGGAGCCCTAGAAATGATATCTTACCTTGACCTCAGGTTCCCCTTTTCCTTCAGGACAACTCCCCAAGCCCACTCTGTGGGCTCAGCCTGGCCTCATGGTGGCCCCAGGGGCCAACATCACTCTCTGGTGCTCAAGGCCCAAGCTGTCTTCCCTTGAAGAGGTGACTTTCACTCTGTGGAAGGCTGGGACCCAGGAGCCCTTACAGAAGCAGACCTCAGCAGACCTCTGGACTAGCTTCCTCCTCCCATCTGTGAGACCCGAGGACACTGGGAGCTACAGCTGTGCTTACATGGAACAGACAGTGTCTGTTAGCGAGTCAGAGCCCAGTGAGGCCCTGGAGCTGGTGGTGCCAGGTGAGGGGAGTGTGGGGGCCCAGAATAACTCTGAGGATGACCCCTCTGCTCTCTGCCCAGCCAGGGGCCTCACAGACACAAGGCCTGGTGTCTACACAGCCAGCTCTGCCCTGGGGCCTGACAGGACTCTGGGGCTTTGGAAAACAGGAGGCATTTCTCTTGTGATCTAGAATCTGGGGAAGAAAGGTGATGGTGGGGACTGAGCTGGGGGGTTAGTAGGGGGTGTCATAGAGACCCAGAGCTGAAAGGGGCCTTGGAGGTTCTTGAGGCCAAACCCTCCCATTTTTCTTTTGTACAATTTTTTTCCAACTCCCTGAGACCCCATTTTGGATTTTCTTGGCAGTCACTGGAGGAATGGCTTGCTGTTTCCTTCTCTAGTTCATTTTACAGAAGCCAAACCCTCCCATTATCAATGAGCAAAGTGAGGCCCAGAGAGAGGGAAGGACTTGTCCAGGGTCACACAAGAAGTTAGTGACTGAGCTTGGAAATGAGCCTGAGCCTTCCCACTCCTGGACATGATCTGAGATCAGCTTTTACCCTGGGCCTTGGGCCTGTCTGGGACAGCCCAGATAAACAGTTAGGGATATGATATTCCCTCCAGAGTCATCAGATGCAGGAGACCATAGGATGACTGAGTTCCCTCAAATGTGAGTCTCCTTGGAATCCTGGGTTTCTAGAGCAGGAAAGGGCTGAGAGATCTTCTAGTCTACACCCCATGCCCATTTACAGAGGAGATAACTGAGGTTTAGACAGTTCCAGTGAATGGCCCAAAGTCACACAGGGACTCAGAGGTAGAGCAGGGACCAGACCCAGGTGTCCTGACTCCCAGCCTATGTTCTTCCTCTCCCAGGATCTCTCCCCAAGCCTTCCCTCTCAGCCCTCCCAGGCCTCGTGGTGGAGCCCGGGATGCATGTGACTCTCCAGTGCCAGCAGCCCCCTCAGACATCCCTCTGGAGGGTGACATTCACTCTGCTGAAGGTGGGGACCCCTCAGGCCTTGCAGAGCCAGAGCCCAGCTGGGACCTCAGCTGCCTTTCCCCTCCTCTCTGTGAGAGCCCAGGATGCTGGTAGCTACAGGTGTGTCTACTACGGGAGGACGGCTCCATACCAGGTGTCTGAGCCCAGTGAGGTCCTGGAGATCTGGGTGACAGGTGAGGGGGTGCCCAGGCCCAAAGGGCATGAAGTAGAACACTGAAAGTATTGGGAGATGCCTAGGAAGGGCATATTGTTTGGGGCTCTTTTGAGCTTAGTGAGGTAGGGGTTGTGGGGTCCAGCCCAATGTACTTGGAGGGCACAGGTAGAAGGATGGACTAGCTCAGGCGCTACTCCAAACTCAAGGGACAAGAACTGAAGGAGAAACACACTCCCTGTTCCTTCATAACCCCAAAACATCTAAAATTTAGCACTCAAGGGAAAGAAACTTTGCAAAATGAGTGAACGAAGAGCCAACAGAAGTAGCCGCTAAGGGCCGGGGGTTCTTCAGGCCCTCTTATCTCCTGCCTCACCCACCCCACTGTGGAAAGACCCCTGAGGATTTCTAGCCTGTATTTGCATTTCCAGATGCACTCCCCAAGCCTTCCCTCTCAGTCCGGCCTGGCCCAGAGGTGACCTCAGGGGCTGATGTGACGCTCCTGTGTCAGGGGCCTTCCTGGAGTACCAGGTTTATTCTGTACAAGGAGGGGACTGTGAATTGGACTCAAGATGAGGCCCAGTTCCTTTTGACACATGTGACCCCTGAAGCCTCTGGCAATTACAGCTGCAGCTACCAGCCTAGCATCAATGGCAGTTGCTGGACACAACGCAGTGACCCTCTGGAGATTGTAGTGAGAGGTGAGAGGAAGAAGCCACAAGACCCACTGGGGGTGCCAACAACCACTCCATCCCTCAGCCCTACGAGGAGATGAAAGGAAGGCCTTGACTCTGGGCGGGAGACACAGGATGAGACAATGGAGGCTTTCACACTGCCCTCAATTCCAGGCCCAGAGGGACCAAGGGTGTGAGCTAGGCCATAACTTTCCTCCCATCCTCACCTATGACCCAGATATTTCCATCCCGGTTGTGGGGTTTCTCGTCCTAATTCTAAGGGATGAGCCTTCTCTGAGCACTGTGGGATGCAGGGGGTGGGGGGTGATTGGAGAAAATTCAGGGGCATTCTAGGTACATGGTGGGCATCCCCTCAGGAGAGTGATTGATGCGGAGTCTCCCCTCTCCCCCCTCCCCCACTTCTGCTTCAGCGCCCAGTAACACCCTCCTCATCACCTTCAGCTGTGTCTCTTTCCTCCTCTTCTGCCTTCTCCTGCTGGCAATCTTCTGCCATCGATCCATCCCAATAGGTGAGCATGGAGGAGAAAGGGTGAAGCCTCTTGGACTCCTTTGTCTCCCTTTGGCACTTCCCTGATATTTCTTTTCTTGTGCTTCCCCCAGCAGGGGCCTTGCATGGGGACTGCCTTAGGAGGTAAGAAGCCTCAGCTCCTACTACAACAGTCCCCTGTTTCTTCTTTCGGATGTATCCCTGGCCACTGTGTGCTGGAGGGAGCACCTGGTGGGGAGAACATACTCAAGGAAACTCCCACAGTGACCTAAGCCCTCTGATCCTATTTCCTTCCCCTCTCCCTACAGATTCTTCTGCTGCCCTTGTCTTCCTCAGTGTGTTTGCCTGCCCCAGCACCCAGAAGCCCCAAGAGATGAGGCACTGTGTAAGTTATGTGATTGGGAAGGGGCCTGGGAAAAGCACCACGCTCTGGGCCAGCGGAGCTATTTAAGTAGCGGGGAGGTACTGGTCTTGGGAGCTGGGGGAATGATGGAACCTTTCCTCTCCCTCAGATACAGAAGTGGCCAAGGAGAGACCAAGGGAACTGTCGGTGAGTTAGTCCTGCCCTGTCCTCCACCTGGAGCAGGACCCTGTCTTGTCCTTGACCCCTATCTTTAACCACAAGCTATGTGCACAGGGTTGGACCACTTCTTAGTCACTTACCCATCAATTCTTCTCCTCCCCCAAGGCAAGGGTTGTCAACTGAGGATCCCTGAACTTGTTTCGGATTATTTCTTTTAATATTTCCCTAAGTATAAATCAATATTATTTTCTTTCCTTGATAATCCTGTGGAGTTCATTTCATCTAATTAAAGGCATGAAATTGAGAAGGCAGCCAAAGGTTTCACCAGACAGACTTTCAAAGCTTTCATGACACATGAAAAGATTACGAGCTCCTATTCCGATATCACCCACTGTTCCCTCACACTTGTATTTCTCCTTCAGATCCCCATGGCTACAAATCCTGAGGGAGTGACCTATGCTCATCTGAAGATAAGAGCCTTGAATAAGAGTCAAGCAGACCCAGAGGAGAAATCCACAGAGCCCACAGTCTATGCCACTGTTTGCTTAGACTGAGAGTTTGGGTGCTTTCCAAAAGGAAAATCTCTCCCTTCCTCTTTTCTCCACTCCAGCGCCTCCCCCCATCTGCCTCATCTCATCTGTCTACTAGTACATCTTCCTCAAATTCCCACCACTGAAGAGCCATGATGCCTATCGGGCATATTAATTTTGGTCTAGAGTTGTACAGACCAATTACATCTGTCTATGATGTTGAGAAACACAAGATACATACAGAGTAGAAGGGTGGGGGTGATTAATCTCAGGAAGAAAGTCACTAGCAGTTGTGGGAACCAGGAAAAAGCTCCTGCACTAGCTAGGACTGGAGCTGAGTTTTAAAGAAAACCAGGCAAATTAAGACACAGATTGGAGGAAAGATAGCATGCCAGGCATGGGGGACAGCCACAACATGGAGCTAGGAGACTATTGTATGTAAGGAGAAAAAATGAATCAGCCTGTGTGACTCATCATGTCCAAAAATGTATGTCTTTGTACTTTGTGTCCCCTTCCTCTCAGTCGAGACTTGGGTACCATGCTTCATCAGAGGTCCTCTGAAGCTATCGCATTGCCCACAGTTCTTAAATCTTCTGATTTTTTTCCCCTTTACAATGTTTTCTTTGCATAAACGATTCTTCTGGTTATACTCCCTTTATTCTGCATCAGTTCATATTCCCCAAGATTCTTGGAAATCATCTCATTTGCAGTTTTATATGGTGCAATGTCATTCCTTCAATTTCATGTCTTGCTGGTGCAGCCATCCCCCAGTTGTCAAAAGGACAATCTAGGACACACCCTTAGGTTCTTTGTCTTTTCTTTTCCCCCTTTTATTCCCTTCTTCTGGAGGGAAGATAGGTTTCCTAATGAATATGTGGCCTCCTCTCTATTATCCTCCCCCTTACCCATTCCACCCCAATCCCTGCTTATTTGTCTATTGAGCTTAATGTGATTCTACACCAAACTGTGTATGTGCATGTGTTTAACCTTTATTTGTACACTTTAGATAAGAATGAGGTTCATTTGATGCTCACTCCTACTTCTTTCTATGTGGTTGCATACTCTTTCCTTGTGCACCCCAAATATGAGGAATAATTATCCCCTCCTTCCTCACATCTACACTAATATATTCCTTCTACCCTCTCTTCTTGTTTGCCTCTTAAAACCATTAAAACAACTTGCATCCAAATCCCACAATTTCTTATTTAACTCTGAGTATCTTTTGAATTCATTAAGCTACTGAAGGGGCACTTCTTTCTTTTCTTCCATTTTTAATGTTAGAGATGATAGAGTAGAAGCTAGAAACTTTGGCTCAGCTCCCCCAAAACCTCTCCCACAGTGACCAAAAAAAAAAAAAAAATGTGTCAAACCAAAGTCTGAGAAAGAAAACCAAGAAAAAAAAATCACAAGGGGCTTTTTTTCCAGTATGGGAAATCATGGAATGTTAATGCTTCATCATCATAAAGTCCCTTCCAATTACTCAAGTAAATTTCTAGGTTTCTCTTTACTCTTGGGTTGATACTCAAATGTTGTTATTGGGTTTTTGTGTGTGTGTGTGCTTTTCCCCATTCCATCAAAGCCCTGCCTCTTTCCTTTATAGGAATATACTCAATCTTACAAAGTAATTCCTAGTTTTAAGGTTAGACATTTTTTGGAAATTTTATTGGAAAATCTACTCACATGTAGAGTTGACACTAGATGTTGTGTGATCCAGTCTGTGATTCTTTGGTATTTCAAGGTCTTATTTTCTTTTCCCTTTTTCATGTTTTATTTATTTTATTTTTCATTTATAGAATAAAACAAGCATTCCCATAGCATACGTGACAATTTCATATGGGATAAAAGCTTTCATTAGATAGTGTGGAATATTTTCCATGTTAATGAAATTAATTAATGAGATTTCCTATGTGTCTCCTATGTCTTCCTATGAAATCTCATTTATGTTAATTAAATAAAACATTGCTGAAAAATTCATTAATTTCTTTCTTGAAAATGTGCATAGTTAATGAGATTTTATGTACCCAGACTTTAGGGACATCTCGTATAATAAAAATATGATTGCAAATGAAATTGCAATCTATTATATGTAACTTACTATTCCTTTTAAATATATAATAAAGTAATATATTTTTTCTTTTTTCCTTTCCCTTAGAGATGGCTACTACTAGATATAAGTGCATGTATATGTTTAAACACACACAAAAATAATTTTATACATACTTCTTTTATCAGTGCTCTCTCTGGATACAAATAGTGTCTTTTTTCATATAATATTTGTAGCTAATTTGGGAATTTATCACTCAAAATTACTTATTCTCTCAAAGTTGTTTTTAAAACAATATTGCTGTTACTGTATACAATTTTCTCTTGGTTTTGCTCATATCACTCTTCATGATTTCATTCAAGTCTATCTATGTTTTTCTAAGATCATAGAACTTATCATTTTTTATAGCACAGCAGTATTCTATCACAGAGACCACAACTGTTCAGCCATTCCCACACACACATTCTATACACACATGTTTGTATGCAAGTGTGTGCACATGCACATGTGTACTATATGTGCATGTGTGTATACACATAGGTATGTATATATGTGTGCATGTGTGTATACACACATGATATTTCATATTGAATAGTGTTGTTTTTTGTTTGCTCATCTTTCTTGCTTGAGTTACCTAGCTAAGGCTTTGGGTCAGGTAAGGTTTTATGCCTTGCTATATTTATGGGGTGGGATAGTCAGACTTACTTGGTCTCACGCTGGGCTTCCTAGGGCTAAGTTTCTTTAAATATTTGAGTTTCAGAGGATTGTATATGAAGGAACCTTTGTGATATCTCAGTATGGAGTTCTAGGAACATCAGATCACTTAGAAACCTAGGCTACTCTTAGTGATACCTATACAGTCCTACAGTCTGCATTTTCCCAAAGTACCAAGGTCTTCACTCTGAGGCATTTGGCACCCTTGGGCTTTCTAGGGTAAAGTTTTCCATTTTTTCAGCCTCTGGACACGGATACTTTCAGTCTAAAACCTCTGACTTGAGTCTGGTTGAGTCATTAGTCACTCAATCACAAACATTGTTTAAGGATCTATGTGCCAAGCACTGTGATAAGCATGGAGGATACAAATATGAAAAAGAAGAACAATCCACTCAAAAAGTGTACAATGCAAAGATGGAAGAAAATAGAAAAGGAAACTGAAAACATGGGACAAGGAAAGGCAGCTAGCTGAAGAAGAAGGTACTGGGTGCAGCAGCATATTGAATTCCTGTCCAAGTAGTACAAACTAGTGAGAAATGAAGGAATGGCAAATCTGGAAGCCCTCTTTAAATAGAGATTTGAGGAGAGGTTTGTTGTTCCACCTTCCAGACCTCCAATCAGAGGGGCAAAGATCAAAATGCCAGTGTCTGAGTAGCACTAAAACTGAAGCAATCTTGCAGGATGGTCAGTTTTCTTATGAGAAGTTTTCCTTAGCAACTGATCCAAGGAGAGAAAGCTAGAGCTAGGAGGATTTTGACTTGTTTTCCTGCATTAGTGTTGGTTTTATTGCAATTTGCTTTTCCAATTGCTGTAGAATTCTGGTGGACTTTTTTGGTTCTGATGATAAGTAATGTTTTGGATTTGATCAAATACAAAGCGAATCATTCAGACTTTATTAAGTTACAGATACTTTATTGATTACCTAGTAAATAATTGAATGTCATGTGGTTCCGCATCTTACATTGTGGTAACTTCAGATGGTTCTGTTAGTAATAGTTTGGTATTACTGAAAATTCATTCAGGAGCGTCAGCATGTCAAAAAAGATGCCAGGATCATCTCATAGGTACACTATTCTTTGCTCTCCTAGATTGCTTACAGTATCAGCCTTTGTATCTAGATTATGAAACCATTTACACTTTATTTTGGTGTGCAGGGTAAGATATTGGTCTATGCCCAGTTTCTACAGTACTATTTTCTGGTTTTCCCAGAAGTTTTTGTCAAATAATGAGTTCTTATTACAGAAGCTGGAGTCTTTGGGTTTATCAAACAGTAGATTACTATAGTCATTGAATACTGTGTCTGTGTATCTAATCTCTTTCACTGATCCACCACTCTATTCCTCCACCAGTACCAAGTAGTTTTGATGATTGCTGATTAATAATGCAGTTGAAAATCTGGTATGGCTAGGTCACCTTCCCTAGCATTTCTTTTCATTAATTCTCTTGATATTATGAACATTTTGTTCTTCCAGATGAATGTTGTTGCTATTTTTTCTAGTTCTATAAAATAATTTTTGGTAGTGTGACTGGTATGGCAATAAACAGGTAAATTAATATAAGTAAAATTGTCATTTTATTGACCTAAACATGAGCAACTGATGTTTTTTTTTTCCCCAATTATTTAGATCTGACTTTATTTGTGTGAAAAGGTTTTTGTAATTGTGTTCGTATAGTTTCTGGGTTTGTTTTGGTAGGTAGACTCCCAAATATTTAACAACGGCCATAGAATCTTTAAATTGAATTTCTCTTTTTATTTCTTGCTGTTGGGCTTTGTAAGAAATATATAGGAATACTTCTAGGACTGTATCCCAATGATATCATACAAGTGAGAAAAGGACCTCTTGTGTACAAAAATATTTGAAGCAGTTATTTTTGCGCTGGTAAAGAATTGGAAATCAAGGTGATACCCATGAATTGGGGAATGGTTAAACAAATTGTGGTATATGAATGTAGTGGAATACTATTGTGCTATAAGAAATGAGGAGCAGATGGACTTCATACTAGCCTGTAGAAAGGTATATAAAATGATGCTGAGTGGAGCAAAACAAGGAGAACTTTGTACACAATTACAGAAACATCATATCTCTGAGGACTAACTTTGATAGCCTGGGCTCCTCTCTGAAATTCAAGGCTATAAGAGAACTCCAAAAGATTAATGATGGAAAGGGTTATCCACATCCAGGGAAAGAACTACAGAGTCTGAATGCATATTGAAGTAAACTACTTGCTCTCTCTCTCTTTTGCTTTGTTTTATTTCTTCTTTCTCATTCATTACATTGGTTGCAATCCTTCTTTACAATTTGACAAAGATTTAATGTAAAGGCATTTGTAGAACCTCTATTGGATTGCACACCTCCGTGGGGGGCAGGAAGAGGGAAGAAGAGAAAATTTGGAATTCACAAGCTTGTAGAACTGAATGTTGCAAACTAAAAGTAAATAAATACATTTATTAAAATTTATATATATATATATATATATATATATATATGAATGGGTGTATGTGGGTTTATTTTATATCCTACAACTTTGCTAAAGTTGTTTATTATTTCAAGTAGTTTTTTTTACTTGATTTGCTATAATTTTGTATTTCATCATATCATCTGCAAAGAGTGATAGCTTAGTCACTTCTTTGCCTAATCTTATTGCTTCAATGTCTTTTTCTTCACTTATTGCCACAGCTAATATTTCTAGCACCAAATTAAATAACAGGGGTGACAGTGGACATACTTGTTTCACACCCAATATTATTGGACATGCTTCTAACTTAACCCCATTTCATATAATACTTGCTGATGGCTTTAGAATGATGCTACTTATTATTTTAAGGAAGACTACATTTATTCTTATTCTTTCTAGTGTTTTAATAGGAATGAGTGTTATATTTTGTCAAAGGCTTTTTCTGCATCGGTTGAGATAATCATATGGTTTCTACTTGTTTTATTGTTGATATTATCATTTATACTGATAGTTTTCCTATTATTGAATTAGCCTCGTATTCCTGGAATAAATCTTACCTGATATAAGTGTATTATTCTTGTGATAAGTTGCTGTAATCTTTTTGTTAATATTTTATTTAAAAATTTTTGCATCTATTAATTAATTAGGAAAATTGGTCTATAATCTTCTTTCTCTGTTTTAGCTTTCCCTGATTTAGGTATCAGTACCTTATTTGTATTATAAAAATAATTTAGTAGGACTCCTTCTTTCTTGAATAGTCTATAAAATATTGGAATTAATTCTTCTTTAAATGTTTGATAGAATTCACTTGTAAATCCATCTGGCACTGGAGATTTTTTTTCCTAGGTTCATTCATGGCATGTTCCATTTCTTTTTCTGAGATGAAGTTATTTAAGTATGTTACTTCCTCTTCAGTTAATCTGGGCAATCTATATTTTTGTACATATTCATCCATTTCACTAAGACTGTCAATATGGGCATACAATTGAGTAAAATAATTCCTAATTATTGTTTTAGCCACTTCTCGCCCCCAGGGGAAGAAGCCAAGAGTTCCCAAGTAGTGGTCCCAAATTCCATAAGGCACTAACCTTTCACTTTGTCCTAGGCATATCTGTGTTGATAATTCTGGAATCACCACAGCTGCTGGTGTTTTGGGGTCCCTCCAGCTGGCTGCTGGTCCAGCCGCCCTATGGATAAAACCTCGAATCACGAAGGCCTAGGCTTGGCTTTCAGAGCTCTGTTCTGTCAGCTCCCAGAGTGCTTCGCTGTAGCTTCCCAGCATGCTGTGCTTGCCACTCCCTACAGGGCTGCCAGTTTGTCCTCAGTGGGAGGTTAGCTTCTCTGTGTCATTCTGTGGGTGCTGGAGCTCCAGAGGTTGGTCAAAGTCCCCCTTTTACATGGTTTGGAAGCAGTGTGATCCAGAGTGCCTTGGAAGTGTTGTTTCTACTCCACCATCTTGGCTCCTCCTCCCCATCATGAGTCTTTTGGGATTGACTTATATCACTGCATTGCTGAGAAGAATCCAGTCTGTCATAGTTGGTCATCACACATATGTTGTGTCTGTGATTGTGTACAAATTTCTCCTGGTTCTACTCTTCTCACTCAGCATCAGTTTGTATAAGCCTCTCCAGGGAAATATGAAGTCCATCTGCTCCTCTTTTCTTATAGGACAATAGTATTCCATTACATGCATATACCACAACTTGTTCAGCCATTCAGCAATTGATGGGCACCCCCTTAATTTCCAATTCTTTGCCACCACAAAAAGGGCTGCTATAAATATTTTGGTATATATGGGTCTTCCTCCCACTTCTATGATCTCTTTGGGATATAACCCTAGAAGTGGTATTGCTGGGTCAGAGGGTATGAAATTATTTCTAGCCCTTTGGACATAATTCTAGATTGCTCTCCAGAATGGTTGGATCATTTCACAACTCCACCAGCAATGCCTTAGTGTTTCAATTTGCCCACATCCTCTCCAGCATTTGTCATTTTCCTGTTCTGTCATCTTAGCCAAACTGACTGGTGAGATATGGTACCTCAGACTTGTTTTGATTTGCATTTATCTAGTCAATATTGATTTAGAGCATTTATTCATATGCTTATAGATATCTTTAATTTCTCTGAAAACTGCCTGTTCATATCCTTTGACCATTTATCAATTGGGGGATGACTTGTATAGATTTGACTCAATTCTCTGTATATTTTAGAAATTAGTCCTTTATCAGAGACATAGGTTGTGAAAATTCTTTCCCAATTTCCCACCTCCCTGTTAATCTTGGTTGCATTGACTTTGGTTGTACAGAAGCTTTTCAATTTAATGTAATCAAAATTATCCATTTTGCATTTTATAATGTTCTCTAATTCTTGTTTGGTCCTAAAGTCTTTCCCTCTCCACAAATCTGACAGGTAAACTATTCCTTGTTCTCCCAGATTGCTTACAGTATCATCCTTTATGCCTAGATCATGAACCCATTTAGACTTGATTTTGGTATATGGTGTTAGATAATGGTCTATGCCCAGTTTCTGCCATACTATATTCCAGTTTTCCCAGCAATTTTTGTCAAATACTGCACTCTTTTCCCAAAAACTGGGGTCTGTGTGCATGTATGAATGTGTGAGTGAGTGTTTTCATTGTTTACCTTTTTATATCTTTCTTGGGTCTTGTAATTAGAGATCAAATTTTCCATTGAACTCTGGCATTTTCATCAGGAATGTCTGGAAGTCCCTTATTTCATCAAATGACCATCTTCTTGCCTGAAAAATTATTATTGCTGGTCAGGTGAGGTGGGGCTTGTTGGGACCCTTCCCCCTCTTCTTTTCAGACTCCTTGCTGCCTCAGTTACACCCCTTCTCAATGACTCCCAAGCCTGAGGCTATTTCCACTATCTTAGGATTTCACTCTGGGTGGGACACTTATCTTTGGGTTTTTTTAGGTCAGGGGGGGGGCAATCAGAGCAGCCAGAGTTTACTTTGTTATTCTGGCCCCTGGAAAAACTGGCAAGTGATTTTTAAATTTCCAGGCTGGGTGCCAATAGCCCCAGGAGAAGCTGCTGTCTCTGCTGGGGGCTCCTCCTGTCCTGTGGTGAGATGCTGGTGAGATGGCTGTAAATCACCCTTGTGGTGGGTGAGTCTGCTGGCTGGGGCTCCTTCTCTCAGTTGTAATGCACCCTCTAGCCCAAACTGCTGCAGGTCCCATGTGTCTGGATCCACGTGGGCACTTTCTTGGGCTGGATTCTGGCATACTCCATTTCCCAGTGGATTCTGTCACTACAAAACCCTTCAGATTCACTTTTTAAGCTTTAGTGACAGGATTCACTGAGGAGCTTAGAGAATTTACTGCTTCTGTTCCACCATCGTGGCTCCACACCCCAAGTTATCTTTTGATTTCCTAGTTTAGCATTTCAGTTCCCTATGATGCATGTGAATCTTTTGTTATTATTATTATTGTTATTTCCAGAAGATTTTGTATAACTGATCAGCTTTGGCTTCTTTGGCATGAGTAGTTGGAGCATAGACTTGTATGACTGTGATGCTGAATCGTTTGTCTTGAATTTGAACAAATGTCATTTGGTCATTTTTGAGATAATAAAACAGTACTGATTTCCTCACCCTTTTGTGGATGATGAGGGCTACTCCACTTCTTCTAAGGCATTCTTGCCCATAGTGGCAGATGTAATGATAGCCTGAATTAAATTCTTCCATTCCTACCTGTTTAAATTCACCAACATCCAAGATTTTGATGATTAATCTTCCCATCTCCTGTTTTACCACATCCAGTTTGCCTTGGTTCATAAATCTTACATTACAGGTTCCTGTGCATTATTGTTCTTTATAGCATTGGACTTTTCTTTTGTCATCACATGTATCTACAATGAAACTTTCATTTGCCTTTAGTCCAGCTACTTCACTAGTAATCAAGGTGCTTGTAGTTGTTCTTTTTTCCTCAGTAGCATATTGAATACTTTCTGATCTGAGGGGCACATCTTCCAATGTCATTTATTTTATTATTTTACTACTGTCCATTGGGTTTTCTTGGAAAAGATATTGGAGTGGTTTGCCATTTCTTTCTCTAGTGGATCACCTTTTGTCAAAATTCTCCAATATGACACATCGTTAGTAATCCTTCGTGGCACACCTAAAAGTTTCATTGAGCTGTGCAAACCTTTCCATCATTCTATGGTTCAAATTCTTAGGTTCCTAGCATGTATCTGTGGGCGTGTGTCTATGTGTGTGTGTGTGTGTGTGTGTGTGTGTGTGTGTTGGTGGAGATATACTGCTGCTATTTTCCATTGTAGTTCTTAAGGCCCTCTGATAAGCTTCCCATTTACAAAAGGCAATAACAGTGACATTATTGATTCATTCTTTATTTTATTTTATTTTTTTGCTTTTCTGGAAGGCAATTTGGGTTAAGTGACTTGCCCAAAGTCACATGGCTAGTAAGTATGTCAAGTGTCTGAGGTCAGATTTGAACTCAGATCCTCTTGACTCCAGGGCCAGTGCTCTATTCACTGTGCCACCTAGCCGCCCCAACTCATTCTTAAAAAAATAATTATAATAATGATTCACTGAGATCTTTTAGCTTTTTAAATCACCAAAATTCCTCCCAGTATCTATTTAAAAAAACAGCAAAATTAACCATTGCATTAAGTTGTCTGAAAATATATGCAATGTGTCCCATCTGCAAGAACCCTGTGCAAAGCAACTGGAGTTGGGAGTGTCTCATCATCTTTCTTCTTTGGAGCCCTACATTGTTTTTATACTTTTCTATCAGCCACTTTTAAAAGTTTTGTGGGTGTTCTTCCCACTTGCATTGTTTAATTTGGTTTCTACAATATTGTCAGCTTTGATTATTTTACTGTGTCTTAAACTACGTAAATCTTGCCATGCTTCTCTGTATTCATCATATTCAGATTGTCTTACAGCACAGTAAAATTCCATGACTTTACGTACAATGATTTGCTTAACCATGCCCTCAATTATAGGCCATGGCATATTTGAACTTTGTTTTCAATTCTTGGTTAGCAAAAAAAAAGAAAAAATCCTGTTGACAGGATTTAATGGAGTCTCAAATATAAAACATTTCTTAAATGACCTAAGCAAAAGCAGTAATAACCACAACCTTCAGTTACTATGAGAAAAGAGCAGACCTATTGTGGATCACGTGATCAACAAGATGGATAACTAGATATTTTCTCTATCCCCCCCCCCCAAAAAAAAAAACGCTCTTCAAAACAGAATAAATAGCCAAAGATAAAGCAGCTCCAACTCTCTCCTTGACTTACATCACCTGGAATCCAAAATGTTAAAAATGTCAAAGACAGTATGAACTGACTTCTACTCTGAGCTTGCTCAGCATCCCTTCTCCATTTCCCATAATATGGGCAGTGAGGTTACAGTAAGCCAACCCGAGGATCTGACCCATGGCCCTGACACAGCGGTTCATGACAAAATCAACCCCACAAGTTGTGAGATGATACAACCATTTTACAGAGCAATTTGGAACTACATCCAAAGAAAAATGATCTATATTTACACAATGTTTATAGCAGTTCTTTCTTGGGTATAAAGAATCATAAATTGAGGGAATGCCCATCAATTGGGGAATGGCTAAATAAGTTAGGGTATATGATTATGATGGAATACTACTGTAATGTAAAAAATGAAGAACAGAATGCTCTCAGATAAACCTGGAAAATTTTGCATTAGCAGATGCAAAGTGAAATGTACAGTGTACAAAATAACAGTATGATTCTAAGATGATCACCTTTAAATAACTTAGCTAGGGACAAATCACAGTCATCTATCGGACGGGTAGGATCATTGGAGTCAGGTAGGAGAGTTGGGCCCTCAGTGGAAAGAGCGGCTTCTCTGGCTGCATTCGGCCCCCAGCCTGGAAGTTTAGAAACTGCCTGCCTGTATAATATAGGGGCTGGAATGGCAAAGTAAATTCTAGCTGCTCCGATCCTCCCATCCCTCCTTCATGAAGCAGAAAACCCAAAGATATGTCTCCCACCCAGATTGACATCCCAAGTTAATGGAAATAGCCCCAGGCTTGAGAGTCTCCAAGAAGGGGTGTAACTGAGATAGCCAGGAGTCTGAAGAGAAGAGAGGGTGGAGTCCCAACAAGCCCCACCTCTCCTTACCAACAAAAGCCTACTTATAGCCCAGGGGTATAGAGGCAGAAATCTGAAGTGCTCAGACGCACCCATACCTTCTCATCTACATCCCTCATTGACTTCCCTGACTTAGCCATAAACTAGCCACCCAGAGGTATTCAAAGTCAAGGATCAGGCCCTAAATTCATAGCCTGAGAAACTAAGAAACAGGAAGCCACAATGGGAAAAAAAGAAGCTGAGAAGGAGAAGAGGAAGGCAAAAAAGTCTATTTCAGCATACTATGCAGGGCAAGAACAACAAAACACACAGGACAATATAGACTCTCTACCCACACCTGAGACCACAGAAGGAAACATGATCTGGTCTCAAGCCCAAATAGCATTCCTAGAGGACCTTAAGAAAAATTTTAAAGACCAAATCAGGGAGGCAGTGACCAACTTGGAAAAACGTCTCAGTGAAGTAATTGGAGAAAATACCTCCCTAAAAAAGGAACTTCAAAAAATAACTAAATAACTTAGCTATTCTCAGCAATGCAATGATCCAAGACAACTCTGAAGGACTTATGATGAAAAAATGCCGTCCATCCCCAGAGAAAGAACTGATGGTATCTGAATGCACATTGAAGCATACTTTTTAAAGCTTTTTTTATTTTTCTTGAGGTTTTCTTCCTTTTCTGTGTTTTCTTTCACAACATGACTATTATGAATATGCCTTGAATAAGTACACATGTATAAACTATATGGAATTGCTTGTTTTCTCAATGAAGGACTGAGGAGTGAGGAAGGGAGAAAAGTTAAACCTCGAAGTTTTAAAAATAAATGTTAAAGTTTGTTTTTACATGTTACTGGGGAAAAATAAAATACTAAATAATGGCTTAGAAAAAGAGAAAGTGAAAAAAAGCCTCCACACTCCTATGCCCTAACCATCTTCCCATTTTGCAATAGAGATCTCAGTTACAGGATATGGAAGTTTGGTCAGGCCACTAGAGACTGTGCTGCAGATGCAGGGGCTTGTTGGGACTACAAAGTTAGTTCTGCACTTGCATGCCAAGGGAAAAATCTTGTTAGGAGTGTAGCATTTTGTGCTGCAAAAAAATGTATGCAGGACAGCCAAAACAAAATGGGAACTACTTATCTGAGCTTGAAATAGAACTCAATACTATGTCACATTTCCATCTCCTCCCAGTCTTGAGAACTAAATTCACCAAACAGCACCAGGGCTACAGCACTCTGACTGCCGGTGCTGGGCTAGAGAACTGGGCTATAGAACAGCAGGGAGCAAAACAAGTCACTAGAACGTCAGTACACATGGAGTGGAATGGTGAGGATAAGTAGCATTCTGCTAATGCTGAGGCACAGGATTCAGCATTAAACTGGGGTCAGATTTGTCCACTCTAAAATCAGTAGGACAGAAACCCAGGCTGGAGAACCACAAATTGCTCAGTATTGGAGGATGCTGAAATTCTCAGAGGTCCAGTCCTCAAGAAAATAACCATCAGAGGAGAAGGAGTAAGAAAATGAAAAACTAGGAGAAAATAAGTTGAAAAAACGGATCACCCTGCACTGGATTGGCCCAAGTTAATCCAAATTATTTCTATAGTGTTCTGTTCATCACTGAACACAGTACTCTGGATGTGGTCTAAGTGGGGCACAGTAAAGTAGCACTGTCTCTGCTAGTGTTCACAATGCTACAGCTGCAAATGCATGTACAAATCTCAACAATGCTTAGGGCTACCATCTCACAACAATGTTGAGTTCTCAAGCTTTCTATTTACTAAAATCACCAGATGTTCAGATGACAATTTGAGGGTAATATTTCCACTGGACTCTGTATTCCAGCATGAATGTCATAACTGGATTAGTGCCTACTATATCAAGAAAATATACTCTTTTTGCCAGTATGTAACTGAAGCAAGCCTGGATGGAAAGTTGGTGGAAATGTGCTCCATACTCCTCTCATCCATTTCCAGGAGCCTGGTCCTTAAAAGACACAAGCAGCTAATGGCCTATTCCTTTGCTGCCTCTTTTTTTTTTTTTTTTTTTTGCTTTTTGGAGGGCAATTGGGGTGAAGTAACTTGCCCAAGGTCACACGGCTAGGTTTTTATTTGTGTGTGTTAAGTGTCTGAGGCCCGATCCGAACTCACATCCTTCTGATTCCAGGGCCAGCGCTCTACTCACTGCGTCACCTAGCCGCCCCCAAAAAAACCCTGGTTTTTTTTTTGTTTTGTTTTGTTTTTGTTTTTTTTAAAGCAATTGGGGTTAAGCAACTTGCTCAAGGTTACACAGCTAGTCATTATTTATGCGTGGGTGCTCATTTTCTGAGGCCAGATTCGATCTTGGGTCATCCCAACTCCGAGGCCGGCGCTCTTACTCACTGCGCCACCTAGCCACCCCTGCTGTCTCTTATTAATAGAACTGTGACAATGGGTGCAAATCCCCCCCAAACGCTGTGGAGATACTGATGCTGAGTGACAGGAGCAGAACCAGGAGAACATTGTACTCAATTACAGACACATCATTTCTGTGATGATGATGAATAGTACCCAATGACTCCGATAGACTGGGCTCATCTCAATGCAAAGCTAAAAGATTACTGCAAAGGACTCATGATGGAAAAGGCTATTCACATCCAGAGAAAGATTTACACAGTCTGAATGCTGATTGAAGCAAATCGCTTGCTCTTTCTCTTTTTTGTTTTGTTTTGTTCCGTCCTCTCATTGTTCATTCCATTGGTTATGATTTTTCTTTACAACTTAACTGATGTTTAATATGAAGGTATTTGTAAAGCCTATATCTGATCGCATGCTGCCATGGAGGGGTGGGGGAGAAATTTTGGAACTCAAGGGATTGTGGAACTGAATGTTGTAAAGTAAAAGCAAATTCATTAATTAATTTTAAAAGTTCTCCAATATGTACCTGCAAATGTGCAGGGCCCAATGTCTTTTGCAGATCATCCACAACGTGCAGCATTGTTCCTGAAATTACTTTTCTAAGCTTCACTCACCCTGGCAGGATGCTTCCCCTGAGCTTAGTCACTCTATCCTTTCTGTATTCCAAGTATCCTGTAGTCCTATAACCCTCTCAAGTTATGGTATTTTCTCTAATGCTATTACTGTCATTAAAACAAAACAAACAACTAATCTGGAGAACAGATCAAGGAGAGACAATATAAGAATTATTAGAATACATGAAAATTTTGAAAAAAAAGAATCTGTATACAATATTAAAATAAATTATTAAGGAAAATCGCTCTGAAATTCTGGAACTAGAAGATAAACTCGAAATAGAAAAAAATATATATCATTCATCACCTGAAAGAGAATGCAAGAGAAAAACTTAAAGGATTGTTACAGCCAAGTTTCAAAGCTCTCAGGTTTAGGAGAAAATGTTGCAAGCAATAAGGAAAAAGAAACAATTTAAATATTGCATAAATGCAGTCAGGATTTCACAAGGTCTAGCAACTATTACACTAATATAGTATTGATACTGGAACCTTATATTTCACAGAGAAAAAGAGCTGAGGTTGTGTCTAAGAATACCTTACCCAACAAAGTTGAGTATAATCTGAATGAAAAAAAAAGACATTTAATCAACTGAAAGACTTTTAGGTATTTCTGACAAAAAGACCAGAACTCAATGTAAAATTTTATATAGAAATTCAGAACAAATATAAGGAAAACATTAAGACTATCTATAAGGTGCCTGTTAAGGTCAAACCGTTTACTTATTATGTATATGAAAATGTTCTCTGTATTCTTAAAACTTATCATTAGTAAGGTAGTTTGAAAGAAAGGTTGAGGTTGAGTCATATAAGATGGGGGTGATTCTAGAAAAAAAATTGTTAAAAAAAGATAAAAGGGAGTAATTATACTATAAAAATGGGCATAAAGGAAGAACTGATCCAAAGGAAGCAGGTAGGGATGGAGGGATGGTAATGTTGGAAACTTACTCTCATCTGGGTTGAAGAGGAAATGATCTGTACATCTGGAAGGGTATAGAAGTCTTGTCAACATGTAGAGAATTAAGAAAACTAGGGGAAAGTGCTAGAAAGTGAATTTTTGAAGAATATGTAGATTGAAATGGAGAAGGTGACGGCTACTCTTGGAGGGATGGGTGGTATGGGGAGTGGAATTGTAGAGGGAAACAAGAAAGTAAGCAGGGATGGAGTAAAAATCAAGGCTGAGAAAGAAAACAGCAAAAATTAGATGGAGGGAAATTCACAAATAGTCATTATTAATTTAAATGTGAATGGGATGTTTCTAGCAGCTCTTTATAATGACAAAGAGTTGGAATTTTCAGGAATTCCCATAAATGGAGGAAAGACTGAACAAATTGTGGTATATGGTTGTTATGAATACTATGGTGCTATAGGAAATGATGAGTTCAATGATCTTAGAAAGGCACGGAAAGACTTCCATGAAATCATGAAGTGCAAAATGAGCAGAACCAAGAGAATATCATATATAATGGGAGCAATATTATTTTAAGGACAGCTTTGAGCAAATAATTTATTTTGAATCTTATAAATATTTAAATTAATTACCGAGGACATATGAAGAAAGAAGCTATCTACATCTGGAGAAAAAAACTGATAAAATATGGAATGAATAATTCTATATATAGTTATAGTCATATAGTTACATAGGTGTGTATGCATGCATGCACATACTTACACAGTATATGTATATATGTGCATGCATATATATGCACATAAAAATAGGTGTGTGTATACAATTTGTACATATATACAATAATATGTACACAAATAAGTGTGTGTGTGTCTGTGTGTGTACAGACACACACACGCAACTTTGTATTTAATGGAGACCATCTCTATGGTGGGAGGAAAGACAAAAATATTTTATATAGATATGTGTGTATGTATGTATATGGAATTTCAAATTGTACATAATAGATTTTCAGATTCATGTGAAATCTTTTTTTTATTATACTGTTATAGAAATTCTTGGTTTCTCCCACAAATTAAAAATAAAATGATCTTTAAATACATATACTTTTCCATGTGTAAATATAGAATCCATAGAGAAATGTCCAATAGACAATTGTGGTAGTGGGACTGGAATCAGTAGAGACACTTGAGTTTGATAATAGGTTTGGTAACCATCTACATAGTAATAATCATTGAACCCATGGGAATTGATAAGTTTACTGACTTATATTGATTTTAGAAAAAAACAAGGAAAGAGAACCAAAGACATTAGTCTTATCTCCCTGTATCATCACTATGTACACTCTTGAGGGAGAAGTAGCTTCTTATCCAGATCATTTCAGCTGATTTCTGAGGTTGCATGTTTTCAGCAGCTAGAAACCTCATAAATGAGTTCTAGCAAAGAAAGATTATTGATTTCCTAGAACCCTCTAGGCCCAATGTAATTATGTAGGAGAGGGTGGAACGGGACTTTGGAATAAAATTAATGAGTTGTCAGTGTTTAATATTAGTTTATATTGGAGGGTATATGGGTGTATCAATACATATGTGAATATGTGTATAGATGTTTACAGGTATACATAGATAGAAGGCACAGCACCAATTTAATAGGAAGAGATGATACTTAAAAAGTGAAATTAAGAGGTGAAAGAGGAATATAATGAGAGGAGATGGGGAAAGACAGAATGGGGTAAACTATGTCATATAGAAGAGGCAAGGGAAAATGATTACAATGGAGGGGAAGAAGACAAAGGCAAAAGGGAAAGGATCAACCTTATTCTCATTGAATTTGTCTCAGTGAGGGAATGACATACACACTAAATATGGTATCTCACCCTATAAGAGAGTAGGGGGAAGGGGATGAGAGGGGGTATGATGGAAGGGAAGGCAGGCTGGGGGGAGGGAAGTTTGAAGGACCCACTTTTGAAAAGTGACAGGATCAAACCAGAGAACAAGTGGGAAGTGGAATAGGAGGGAGGGAAATATAATCAGTCTTTTACAATATATCTACTATGGTAATGTTTTGCATTAGCTACACATGTACACCTATATTGAATTGCTTATCTTCCCAGTAAGGTGGATGACAAGGGAGGAAGGGAATGAATCTGGAATTCAAAGTTTTAAAACCAAATGTTTAATATATATGTGTGTGTGTGTGTGTGTGTGTGTGTGTGTGTATGTGTGTGTATTTATATATATATATATATATATATATATATATATATATATATATATGTATGTATACTATTATTAATACTATTTTACGTGTAATTGGGAAATAAGATGTACAGGCACTGGGGTAGGGAGATCCACCATGCCCTATTGGAAAAGTTGTAGGGGATATGGGGGAAGATAGGGAAGAGAGAAGATTGGAGGAGGGGGTATCCTTTGGGACCACTATTTTGGGGCGGTGGGTAGGGGAAAAACGGGGAGAAAATTTGTAACTCAAAATCTGGTGGAAATGAATGATGTAAACCAGAAGATAATAAAGCATTTGAAAGGGAAAAAAGATAAATAAAAAATAAAAATAAAAAATGTTGTTTGTCATGAAAACAGAGGAGTCTAGAAAGATGTGTGTGACATGGAGTGAAATCAGCAGAACCAAGAAGAGTATACACAGTTATTACAATGATGCCAATGGAATTTTCCCCTTACTGAAACAAAACAAAACAAGAGTGAATGAAAGCAAAACTATAAAGATCAAGCCAGGAGAGAAAAAGATATAGAAAGTGACAAATATTGAAGGGGATGTGGAAAAATTAGGACATTAATTCATTATTGGTTTAGTTGTGTACTGATCCAATCATTTGTGGAGAGTAAACCAGAACAATGCCCAGTTATTAAATTGCCTTCTCCCTTTGACCCATATATATAACAATAATAGGTTTGCTTTCCAAGATCGTTAGAGGAAAAGGAAAAGAACCTATATGATCTAAAACATTTATAGCATCTCTCTTTGTGGTGGAAAAAATGGCAATGGTGTGAATGCCCATCACTAGGGAAATGACTGAAGAAGTTGTGGCATATGATTATAATAGAATGCTACTGTGCTGTACTAAATGATGAGCTCAATGTCCTTAGAAAACATAGACAGATCAGACCTACACAAAATGCTGAAGAGAAAAATGAGCAGAACCAAGAGATTACTGTGGAAAAGTAATGGCAAGACTTTTTGAAGAAGAACTTTGAGTGAGTCGTTTTGCTGTTATGAATGCCCAAATTAACTCAAATGAAGGAAGACACAATGTGAACCAGAGAAAGAACTGATAGATAGCAGTATGTATAGGGTGATTTTACATATACATATATACATACATATGCATATTTATGGCTAGTGATAGCTTTTCTAGGGTCAGGGTGAGGGAAAAATATTTACATGATAAATATAATTTATTTTAAAGGAGTAGCAAGTTATACATAATAGATGTGCAGTTTCATGGCAACCATCTTTTTTTTTTTTACATCTCATGCAAAGAATTAAATTTTAAAAACCAAACAGATTGATCCTTACAGCCAGCTACTTCACTCATTTTAAAGAATCACAGTGTTAAAGAAAGTTTCCTCTCCTCACTTCCCACCCCCAAATCAAATATATAAACTACAGACAACAGAAATAAGTAAAATTTGTAAAAAATGCACTAAAGGGAAGGTCAGATTTCAATTTTTGAGGGAGGGTATTGGTTCCTCAAAACTTAAATGGTTGTGTAACTTTGGTAATTTCCTCCAAGATGCCCCTCTAAAAAGAGACAGATCACATCCAATTCATGCCTGGCTCATCCTGGGAGACTCATGTCAAAGTCCCTCCAAAAGCTGAGAGGTTCCATTAGATGCCTTCTGTTTTCTCCAGACACCTCTGAGGTATGGGTAGATCACACTGGCTATGTACCTGGCATCACTCTTCTTCCATATGTAACAACACCTATCTGTTTTCTTTTGTTTTTTTTTTCAAATGCTTTATTAACTTCTGTTTTACTTCATTTCCACCAGTTTTTGTGTTAAAGATTTTCTCCCCATTTTTCCCCTACTGGCTGCCCTAAAGTAGCAGTCCCCCAGGATATCCCCTTCTCTTGTTTCCCAATTACATGTAAGGTAGTATTAATAATAGTATATATATATATATATATATATATATATATATATATATACATATACACATATATATGTATGTATGTATGTATTTAAACATTTGGTTTTAAAACTTTGAATTCCAAATTCATTCCCTTATTACCTTGTCACCCAGCCTTACTGGGAAGATAAGCAACTCAATATAGGTTGTACATATGTAGCTAATGCAAAACGTTACCATAGTAGATATATTGTAGAAGACTGACTATTTTCCTTGCCCTCCCTCCTATCCCACCTCCCACTTGTTCTATTCTCTACTTTGGTCCTGCCCCTTTTCAAAAGTGTGTGCTTCCTACTTCCCTCCCACCCAGCCTGCCCTCCCTTCCATCATCCCCCCTCTCATACTCTTCCCCACTACTCTCCTGAAGGGTGAGATACCCTATTTCTTGTGTATGTCATTCCCTTCCTGAGCCAAATTCAATGATTATAAGGTTGACCTTTTCCCTTATGCCTTCCTGTCCCCCCCTCCATTGTACACATTTTCCCTTGCTTCTTCTAGATGAAATAGTTAGTCCCATTCTGTCTCTCCCTATCTCCTCTCACTATATTCCTCTCTCAATCTTTGATTTCACCTTTTAAGTATCATCCCTTCCTGTTAAATTGGTCCTTTGCCCCCATCTATATATACCTGTGAACATATATATATATATATATATACACATATTCATATATATATTCTTATGCCTATATACCCTCCCATAAAGACTATGTACATATATATATATATATATATACATATATACACACATATACATATATATGTATATTCACATACATATATATAAATATACATACACACACGCACACACACACACACATATATTTCTATTACCTTCAGCTATTTTCATACGAGAAAAGTTTTCTCAGTTACAATTATTATTTTTCCATGAAGGAATGTAAATAGTTCAACTTCAATAAGTTCCTTATGATTTCTTTTCCCTGTTTACCTTCTAATGCTTCTCTTGATTCTTTTATCTGAATGTCAAATTTTCTACTCAAGTCTGGTTTTTTCTTCAAGAATGCTTGAAAGTCCTCTAATCCACTGAATACCATATTTTCCCCTGAAACATGATACTCAGTTTTGCTGGGTAGGTGATTATTGGTTTTAATCCCAACTCCTTTGACCTGTGGAATATCATCTTCCAGGCCCTTCAATCCCTCAGTGTAGCAGCTGCCAGATCTTTTGTTATCCTGATTTTTTTTCCACAGTCTTCAAATTGTTTCTTCCTGGATGCTTGTAATATTCTATCCTTGATCTGGGAATTTTGGGACCTAGCTATAATATTCCTAGGAGTTTTCTTTTTGGGATATTTTTCAGGAGGTGATTGGTAGATTCTTTCAACCTCTATTTTGCCTTCTGGTTCT